>JAXLNO010002259.1:0-119712 GCA_038087875.1 Malacoraja senta | reverse complement strand
ATTTATGACCATCACCCTCCCCTGAAAGGAAAGAACTCCAAGCAGGCCCGACCAGCGCCCCAGCTGGGCAACCACTTTCGTCTCCAACTCCTGCCAGTTCGCTGGCCAAGCATCCTCAGTGGGGCTCAGGTAAACCCCCAGATAGAGGAGATGTGTGGTGCTCCACACATACCTTGCCATCTCCTCCAGCAGGGAATCCACCTGCCACTGACCCACTAAAAAGACCAGAGCACTTACTGCAGTTTTGGGTTGAAGTAAAAAGGCTCCGCAAATGATTGTTTGGGGGTGTTTTGGGTTGAAGTGAAAAGGCACCGCAGATGGTTGCTTGGAGGTTTTGGGTTGAAGTAAAAGGCACTGCAAATGGTTGTTTGTCTAAACTTGACAACTTCCTGTTTGCACTATATTGATTTGAGATAAAACGCTACCACTTACGGCTGTGTTTTTCGGCCATCTTACTCAGTCCCCCTCCATTCATCACGTGCAGAGGATTCTTCCCATCAATGAAAAATAAAAGTGTTATTAGTGTTTAAAAAATGTTGAGAATCTCTCTCCTGCCAATCACGCCATGAAGGCCACACTTTTTCCGGTGGGAGTGGGAGGGATTATAAAACCCAGAAGTGTGGGTGTGGCTCAGTCTCTGCATGATGGGGGAGGGAGCGGTCATGACTCTGTCTGAGCTGTGAATCAACTGAACACACTGAATGTCTACTGAACTGTGAGTGTGGTGTTTTGTGTGGTTTTATGGTGATTTTATGATGGTTTCACCCTGCTTGAATTGGTATGAAACTGCACTTGAATTTGGTGGTCTTGCACCCTGCTTGAAGTGGTTGGAAACTGCACTTGAATTCGGTGGCCTTGCACCCTGCTTGAAGAGGTAGGAAACTGAACCTGAATTTGGTGGCCTTGCACCCTGCTTGAAGTGGTATGAAACTGCACTTGAATTCGGTGGCCTTGCACCCTGCTCGAAGAGGTAAGAAACTGCACTTGAATTTGGTGGCCTTGCACTCTGCTTGAAATGGAATTTCAAGGAATAACCGTGAGTCAACTGCCAGCCCACCAGCCGTGAGTGAGCTGCCAGCACATCAGGCTTGAGGGACTGAGCTGCCTCCCCAAGAATCCATTTGGCCCACAATGTCCATACTAGCCCTCTGGAGACCAGTAGTCCCTGCAGCCAACAACACACATACCAGCGCTCCAGAAAGCCCATTCCACCCCCCCCCCCCCCACTGGCCAGCAATATTGGAATTGGTGGAGAGGTGGAATATTGCGTCGGGGGGACCAGCCCTCCCGTGTGAACATGGGACCCAACGGGTCCCACTTAGTCCAGTGTTTCTTAAAATTTGGGATAGTACCTGCCTCAACTACCTCCTCCGGCAGCTCCTTCAACACAGAAGGCACTCAAGGTCAGAAAACCAGGTTCCCTGGCGTTGTGAGACAGTGGTCTACCAACTGTGCCATTGTGCCACCCAAAAGAGTGGAGATGCCAGGGATTGAACCTAGGGCTATAACTGTTCTATAATTCCCCATTTTCTCTCTCCCTCATTTCTTAGAAAGTGGGGGTTACATTAGGTACCCTCCAGTCCACAGGAAGTGATCCAGAGTTGAGAGAACATTGGAAAATGATCACCAATGCATCCACGATTTCTAGGGCCACCTCCTTGGGATGTAGACTATCAGGCTCTGGGGATTTATCTGCCTTCAGTCCCAACAGGTTATCGAACACCATTTCCTGACTAATGTGGTTTTCCTTCAGTTCCTCCATCCCACTAGATCCTCGGTCCCCTAGTATTTCTGGGAGAACATTTGTGTCTTCCTCAGTGAAGACGAAACCAAAGTACTTGTTTAACTGGTCTGCCATTTTCTCGTTTCCCATTATAAATTCACCTGTTTCTGACAGTAAGGGACCTACATTTGTCTTCACTAATCTTTTTCTCTTCACATATCTATAGAAAATTTTAATGTCAGTTTTTATATTCCCCGCAAGCTTTCTTTCATTCTCTATTTACCCCCTCTTAATTAACCCCTTTGCCCTTTCTCTGTTGAATTCTAAATTTCTCCCAGTCCTCTGATTTGCTGCTTCCTCTGTCCAATTTATAATATTCCTAATTTACACTATTCCTAATTTCCCTCATCAGCCACGGTTGAGCCGCCTTCCCTGTTTCATTTTTACGTCAGACAGGGATGAACAATTGTAATTCATCCATGCGATCTTTTAATCTTTGCCATATCCATAGTGAACCCTTTAAGTATAATTTGCCCGTATATCCTCGCCAATTCCCGTCTCATACCATCAAAGTTACCTTTCTTTAAATTCAGGACCCCTTGTCTCTGAATTAACCATGTCATTCTCCATCTTAATGCAGAATTCTACCATATTATGGTCACTGTTGCCCAAGGGGCTTTGCACAACAAGATTGTTAACTATTCTTCCTCATTACTGTGTCTATCTTCGGTGTAAACCAGCATCTTCAGTTCCTCCCTTCACTTTCAATTCATAGATTTATGTTAGTTCTACCCCTTGTCAATCCTGCTTAGTGGTAGATCTTGAGTCTTTGACCTGATATGTTAAATTAGAGTACACTCTCCAAAGATACTGCCTGACCTGCTGAGTGTTTCCAGAATTTTTCTTGCTACTACATCAGATTTTCAGCTCTGTGTTACCCCTGTTGAGTGGATTCAAATACTCCACTTTGGCTTGTATAAAATGGCTAGATTTCCATTCATATATATATATATAGACATCATTGGCAATGTCCACTTGTTATTGCTCCTCAACTGAGAGAAGAGTTAAATGCTTACTACATTCAAGAGTGTGGAGTAGTACATTAACTGGACTGGGAATGGATGGCAAATTTCTTCTTTGAAGGGCAGCAGTGACCAGATGAGTTTTAAACAACAATCGCCATTCCAGGAAAAAGACAACATAGCCAAACAAAGAGTGGTTTGTGGTTGGATAGAGATTTTGCTGTTAATCTTTGCACAGTTTGGCAGCAACGCCCACGTTTACTCAACGTCACACTTTAGTCTGACTGTTTGCGGAACTGGCTGATTGCTGCATTAAAATATCATGTAAAACTCGCCACTGAAGTAAAGAGCCAGACCTCAATAAAAAGAGACTGATCGGGGTATCACATTAATATCAATTGGACTACACTGTTGACACTAACTTGTGAACGATGTGTATTTCTGCAGGTCAAGAATTTAATCCAACCATCAAGTTAAACATTGCTGTGGCCAATATAATCTGCGCAATAGTTTTTGGTGACAGATTTGATTATGATGATGAAAGGTTCATTAGTTTGGTGAAGGGAGTGAATGAAAGTGTGCAACTTGGCGGATCTCCGATGGTGCAGGTAAATCTCATCTTACTCTGAGATGGCAAATTCAGGCACTTCCTGATTTACGTAATAAGGGACTTACGTAAACTCACACTGACATAAGCAATTCTTTAAGCCCTTAGCTTTATTTCCGAGTTGCGTGTCTCGGTAGCAGTGCACTAATGCCGTCGCATGCGTCCGTTTCTGCAAGCTAGCCAGATCTTTTCCTGGATGCTCCCTCGTGGTCTCCATGCCAGAGCTCCCCCTCCCGTGGTTTCCACCTTGGAGCTGCCATCTGGACTCCTCGTCGGAGCTCTCCCTGTGGTCTCCACCTCGGAGCTCTCCCCATGGGGTCTGCGTCGGAGCTCCCCCGTGGTCTCATCATTGAATAGTAAATTTACCCATGCTCAGTAGCACTTCTGTTTCCGACTTAAGTAACATCTGAATTGTACGAGAGTCCCCGCGACGTACGAATATTGATTTCTCTCATTTCAAGTAATCCTTGCATTCCTCTTTCTCCATCCCTCCACCTCCCTGGTCATCCTGCGAGTTTTACTGTTCATATATCCTCGTTATCACCTCATCCACAGCCTACAGTGGACCATTGTGGCCATCAGTGTTGACTCTGATCTTTTTTTTTCCTTTTCATACCTCTAGTTTCCCTCTCAGTCTGAAGAAGGGTCTCGACCCGAAGCGTCACCTATTCCTTTTCTCTAGAGATGCTGCCGGACCCACTGAGTTACTCCAGCATTTTGTGTCTCTCTTTGGTGTTAAGTATTGCCTCGCAATTGCTTGCTGTGCTGTTAATACTAATAATGTTATTTTATAGCTTTACAATGCATTTCCCATACTGGGATTTCTTCCTGGTTCACACAAGAAAGTATTGCAAAATGCACGATTAACTACTGGATTCATCCAAAACATTATGAATTAAAATGATCAGAAACTAGATGCAAATGACCCAAGGAGCTTTATTGATGCCTTCTTGTTAAAACAGCACCAGGTATGGACTGCACGCCTCCCCTTTAGAAGTAGAATTTGTATAAGACCCCAGCTTCAAATAAACTGTGACTATTCAACTGTGCGTAACTGTGATGCTATTACAGTCAAACACGCACTGCAACAACTGGCTTAGTCGAACATAAACCATATCGGTAGTGGATGTAGCTCAAGTGCATGCTTTGCATGTAAGAGGCCACAGGTTCAATCCCTGGCATCTCCACTCTTTTGGGTGGCACAATGGCACAGTTGGTAGACCACTGTCTCACAACGCCAGGGAACCTGGTTTTCTGACCTTGAGTGCCTTCTGTGTTGAAGGAGCTGCCGGAGGAGGTAGTTGAGGCAGGTACTATCCCAACTTTTAAGAAACACTGGACTAAGTGGGACCCGTTGGATCCCATGTTCACACGGGAGGGCAGGTCCCCCGACGCAATATTCCACCTCTCCATCAATTCCAATATTGGTGGCCAGTGGGGGGGTGGGGGGGGGGGGATGAGCTTTCTGGAGCGCTGGTATGTTTGTTGTTGGCTGCAGGGACTACTGGTCTCCAGAGGGCTAGTATGGACATTGTGGGCCAAATGGATTCTTGGGGAGGCAGCTCAGTCCCTCAAGCCTGATGTGCTGGCAGCTCACTCACGGCTGGTGGGCTGGCAGTTGACTCACGGCTATTCCTTGAAATTCCATTTCAAGCAGAGTGCAAGGCCACCAAATTCAAATCCATTTTCCTACCATTTCAAGCAGGGTACAAGGCCACCAAATTAAAGTGCAGTTTCTTACCTCTTCGAGCAAGGTGCAAGGCCACAAAATTCAAGTGCAGTTTCATACCACTTCATGCAGGGTGCAAGGCCACCAAATTCAGGTTCAGTTTCCTACCACTTCAAGCAGGGTGCAAGGCCACCGAATTCAAGTGCAGTTTCCAACCACTTCAAGCAGGGTGCTAGGCCACCAAATTCAAGTGCAGTTTCATACCACTTCAAGCAGGGTGCAAGGCCACCAAATTCAAGTGCAGTTTCATACCATTTCAAGGAGGGTGCAAGGCCACCAAATTCAAATGCAGTTTCATACCATTTCATGCAGGGTGCAACGACACCACATTCAAATGCAGTTTCATACCATTTCATGCAGTGTGCAAGGCCACTACATTCAAATGCAGTTTCATACCATTTCAAGCAGGGTGAAACCACCATAAAACCACCATAAAACCACACAAAACACCACACTCACAGTTCAGTAGACATTCAGTGTGTTCAGTTGATTCACAGCTCAGACAGAGTCGCGACCTCTCCCTCCCCCATCATGAAGAGACTGAGCCACACCCACACTTCCGGGTTTTATAATCCCTCCCCCTCCCACTGGAAAAGGTGTGGCCTTCATGGCATGATTGACAGGAGAGAGATTCTCAACATTTTTTAAACACTAATAACACTTTTATTTTTCATTGATGGGAAGAATCCTCTGCACATGATGAGGAGAAGGGGACTGAGTAAGATGGCCAAAAATCACAGCCATAAGTGGTAGCGTTTTATCTAAAATCAATATTAGATAGATAGATTAGATAGCCCTTTATTGTCATTCAGACCGAAGTCTGAACGAAATTGCAACAGTCATACATAAAACAACAATAAACACATATTAACATCCACCACAGTGAGTCCACCCAACATCTCCTCACTGTGATGGAGGCAAAAGTCTTAGGTCTGCTGTCTCTTCCCTCCTCTTCTCCCTCTGCGCTGAGGCGATACCCCCCGGGCGATGTTTCCCGCGGCTCAAACACCGCGGCCCGGGGTGGTCGAAGCTGCCGCCCACCAGTCCTGCAGACACAGCCGCTGGCCCCCGGCCGAACCCCGGACTCAGGCCACCACCGCCAGAACACCGTCCCAGCCACTCTCACGTGAGTACCGTGCCGTCTTCAGCCTCGGGCTGGGCCGCCCCGACATGGGCGCCGAACCTCCCCTGGGCCGGGCCGCCCCGACATGGGCGTCGCTTCTCCCTCCGGCCGGGCTGCCCCGACATGCGTGTCGCTTCTCCCCCGGGCCTCAGCGCAGACGGAGGCAGAGAAGGGGAATACGACAAAAAGTCGCATTACCCCGCAGGGAGAGACTGCAAACCCCGTTACAACCCCCCACCCCCCCAAAACACAAACTAAAAACCCCAAACTAGACTAACCAAAACGAAATAAACAACACAAAAAACACAAACAAACAGGACTGCCGATGAGCCGCTGCAGCCAGTGCCGCGCCGCCACTTCCGAGTGCAAACAGGGCGTTGTCAAGTTTAGACAAACAACCATTTGCAGTGCCTTTTACTTCAACCCAAAACCCCCAAGCAACCATCTGCGGTGCCTTTTCACTTCAACCCAAAACACCCCAAACAACCATCTGCATTGCCATTTTTATTCAACCCAAAACACCCCCAAACAACCATTTGCACTGCCTTTTTTACTTCAACCCAAAACGCCTCCAAACAACCATTTGCAGTGCCCTTTTACTTCAACCCAAAACACCCCCAAACAACCAATTGCAATGCCTTTTTACTTCAACCCAAAACACCCCCAAACAACCATTTGCATTGCCTTTTTACTTCAACCCAAAACAACTCAAACAACCATCTGCGGTGCCTTTTCACTTCAACCCAAAACACCCCCAAACAACCATTTGCAGTGCCTTTTCACATCAACCCAAAACACCCCCAAACAACCATTTGCAGTGCCTTTTCACATCAACCCAAAACACCCCCAAACAACCATTTGCAATGCCTTTTCACTTCAACCCAAAACACCCCCAAAGAACCATTTGGAGTGCCTTTTCACTTCAACCCAAAACACCCCCAAACAACCATTTGCAGTGCATTTTCAATTCAACCAAAAACACCCCCAAACAACCATTTGCAGTGCCTTTTCATTTCAACCCAAAACACCCCAAACAACCATTTGCAGTGCCTTTTTACTTCAAACCAATGATATTTTCAATTTTATTTATTTATTTATTTATTTATTTTTATTAGAAGTATTTTGCATTACAGTAATCTGCAATAACGTAAATTTATACAATTCTTGTACCACTTCTGTTTTTCAACTTTAATAGAAAAAAAGGATAGAAAGAGCTAGCAAAGACAGTCAGTGAGTGAGTGAGAAAGTGGTCCAGGAACACACATGTGAACCTTAACCACATGAAGTAGTTAAAGAAGAAAAGAAAAAAAAGAGAAAAAATAAAATAAAATAGGACAATCTGAAAGGGATGTACCTACTTCTTATCTTTACTCACCCCTCGCCAGGTCCTAAAACCATTTATTATCATCATTTTGTTGCATCCTATGTTTGTAATAAGTCGATATATAGAGACCAAATCTTTTGGAATTGGTCTTGTTTACCTGCTAGGAGGAATCTCATATCTTCTAGATGTAACAATTCTGACATATTAGAAGTCCACATTTTTATTGTTGGCGTAGGAGCATTTTTCCAAAATTTCAGTATTAGTTTTTTTGCCGTTATTAAGCCATAACTAAGAAAACTCCTTTGAAATGCAGTCAGCTCCAAACTTGCTTCTATTGTTCCAAAAATAATTAGTTCTGCATTCGGTTTCAGTTTTATTTTAAATAATTTAGTGAAAATTTCAAAAATTTCATACCAAAATATTTGAATTTTTATACAAAAAACAAAAGAATGTGCTATAGTTGATTCTTGGACTAGGCATTTATCACAGTTAGCAGAGGTATTTGGGTAAAATTTACTTAATTTAGCTTTTGAATAATGTAATCTATGTACAATTTTAAATTGAATCAGAGTATGTCTTACGTTAATCGAACATTTATGCACATATAATAGATGTTTATCCCAACTCTCTTTCGAGATTTTTATAGCTAGTTCCTGTTCCCATTCTCTTCTGATCCCGTCTGATGATGGAATTTCTATATTTAAAATGGAATTATATAGGTATGATAATAAATTAGCTGATTCCGCTTTTATATTCATTATCTAGCAATGTTACAAAATTTTGAGATTTTAAAAATAAAGTCTGCAATTTATCCCATCAGATAAAGCATAAAAAGAAGTTTAATTTGACACCTAATTCACTTTCATATCTTCAGTATTAAAAACGTTATGGCCATTTTCATATTCGGAAATTAGCATCTTGTTCCCTATTGCTTTTCCATTGACTTAACAAAAAAGCTGTGATCGAGGACAGTTAAAAGCCCATAACTTTCTTAAAAATTAAGAGAACTGAAAGAAATTTTCAGTTATTATAGATTGAAGCATTCTGAAACAAATATGAAACAATCTTACTTAGAAGACATATAATTAGTTAGTTACCTAATTGTAGCTAATTACAAAATTCAATTACTAGATCTAAACATCTATCAATTTCTTAAGAATAGATTAACATTTTTAAATAGTCTAAGTGTCCAAATAACATTCACACAAGAATTCACAATATAACATAATTTTTAAATCTCATTGTCATGAATTTACAGGCCAAATGGAAGGAATTGAATGTTTAATACCTGTAAATTAATGGGCATTTAAATCATCTTGTGAGTGAGGATTTCTGGAACGCGATCTTTTGGAACGTTCATTTGCGGTGAATTTAACCCCGTATTGGCATGAAAAATACTGCCGTTAGTTCGGGGAATAAAATCACCGTTTCGCAAGAAAAAATGTGAATTAAAGGCTTCTTAAGAAGCACTTTTATACATTTAAATAAACCACTTTCGTTTACCTGTCCCGTGTGTGAAATCCATCCCCGTTATCGGCGTTGACGGCTTCAGGAGCTGATTTTAAAGTGACTCCAGCGCTGACATTGTCGATTTAATAAAAATAAAAAATTCACAAAACGCCCCTAGGAACGATTTTTCAGCAAACGCTTGTACTCCAACGAAATATAATTCAGGACAAGGTAGGAGAAACCCGCGTTTTAAATCTGCCCCGCCCCCCTTAAAGGCGCCAAAATCGCACACACGGCCAGTGACAGAATTACAGCGCCGGTGAAGTTAAGTATTGTAACATACCTACATTATCCCATCTAATAAGTCAGGAGGCATATTTTGATATTCTCGTGTATACTTTTTCAAATAGTCACGTAGTTGAAAATATTTAAAATATTGATTACTATTCAAGTTGTATATAAGTTGTAATTGGTGAAATGTTAAAAAACTTCCATTATCATACATATCTCCAAACGTTTTAATTCCTACTCTTTCCCAATTTCATATTTTCAATTTCAAACCACATTAAGGGCACTCACAGTTGAGTAGACATGTGTTCATTGTTATTCAGAGCTCAGAGAGACCCTCTCGCTTCCTCCATCTTGCAGAGACTGAGTGAGGCACACCACTTCCGGGTTTTATAGTCCATCCCCCCTCCCACCAGCAGGGGCAGCAGAGAGAATGGCAAAAAAAATTGAAACATATATATCTCTCTGATTTTTCATCGATGGGAAAAATCCTGTGGTCCAGTCCGGCGGAGGGGGCCAAAAATGACGGCCGTAAGTGGCGGCGTTCTCTCGGAAATCACATCGCAGTGAGCCAAAAGCGGTCAAGATCTTACTTTTAGTAATATAGATTTAGACAGGTACATGGATAAGAAAGGTTCAGAGGGATATGGGCCAAACCCAGGCAGGTGGGTCCAGTGTAGATGGGACATGTTGGTCGGTGTGACCAAGTTGGATTGAGGGGCCAATTTCCATGCTGTATGACTTTATGACTCTATGACTAGTGTGAGGGCAAGTTTCAGGGAGATGCGCGGACAAGTTTTTACACGGGGTGTGGTGGGGCCTGGACCCTGCTGCCTTGGATGATGGTGAAAGCGGATACAAGAGAGGGATTCAAGAGGTTTTTAGATAGGCACATGGATATGTGGGGAACGGAGGTATATGCATCACATGCAGGCAGAGGAAGTTAGTTTAACATGGCATCATGTTCGGCATAGAGATTTTGGGCTGAAGGACCAGTTTCTGTGCTGTACTGTTGTATATTCTAGGTGAAACAAAATATGCAAATTATGAATTTTAATAAATCCAATAAATACATTACATTTATATACATTGGTACATTTATTTGCTTGTAAAATTAAAGATAATCAAATAACATTTAAAAATTATACTTGACACAGAACATTTTTTAACTGTTAACCTTTGACAAAGATCGGTTTCCACAATCCAAAATAGTCTGCAATCAGAATATTGCCTTATCCCAAAGAGTTGGGCGAGAGGGCTTCTGGTGTGTACTCCTGGTCCGAACCCAATTTCTGGGTCTTTGTTCTGTTAATCTATTGCAGGAGTCAGGTAATCCAAACACATATTTCCATGAAAACAACCTGTTATCCACGGCAGTCAACCTGTTTGGTGCTGGGATGGAGACGACTTCCACCACACTTTGTTGGGCCATGCTGCTGATGATGAAGTACCCCCACGTACAGGGTGAGGAGCGGTCTGATTGATTACTGTGTGTCCCATGTGTGAATCCCAACTCTAGCCCTGCCGCCCAGTGCTTTAACGATGCTTTTGGCTTCCAGAGAAAGTTCACAAGGAAATCATCAGTATCATTGGGTCAGAACGGTCGCCCAGAGCTGAAGATCGGACGAGTTTGCCCTACACTAACGCGGTGATCCATGAAGTCCAGAGATTTGGCAACATTGCGCCAATGAACCTCCTGCATTCAACAACGGCAGACGTAAACTTTAAAGGATATTTCATCCCAAAGGTAAATAAGGCAAGTGGGTGGCTCATTGGCTCCTGATATTTGGATATTTACTCCAGGGAGGGAGCAAGTGGATTGTTGATGTCTTACGCTCATACATTTATTTGTGCAATTTTATATAACATAGCTTCTGGTGTATTGTGTGCTTTTGGAAGTGAATTGATGGAGTGACATTGAGAGGGTGGCCACCGTGCTGCCCTAGTTGGTGTTATGTTATTGTTGTATGATTTAAAGGGCTGGATCATGAGGAGTTATTCCCAACTCCCATGTGCATTGCCACGTTAATGTACAGGATTAATAGCAGCCGTGTGTGTTGTCTCCTGTGACATTGGTACAATCTGCAACAGAGCGGAAGAATAATTAAAAATAAGTGATTAAATTGGAATAAAAGATAGTTCAGGTAATGATGACGCTGAGATACTGGGTCACTTAAAGACACACCTAGTTCACTGATGCCCATAATTAGTTTAGTTTAGAGATACAGCATGGAAACAGGCCCTTCGGCCCTCCGTCCACACCGACCATTGATCACCCGTTCACACAAGTTCTATGTTATCTCACTTTCACATGCACCCCTTACACACTGGGAGTGATTTTACTGAGGCCAATTAACCTTCAAACCTGAACGAATTTGGGATATGGGAAGAAACTGGAGCACCTGGAGGTCACAGGGAGAACATGCAAACACCATACAGAAAGCACCCGAGGTCAGGATTGAACCGGGGTCTCTGGTGCTTTACCAGCTGTGCCATTCTAAGGGAAAGAAATTGCTCTTTATCCCTGGTATGACCAGATTAACACAATAGTAGATAAAGATACAAAGTACTGGAGTAAAGGCCTTGTCCCACTTGGCCGTCATTTGTGCGTCATTTGCGTGATAGGCCGGTAGTGACTGTCGCGCGAAAATCGTCTAGCAGTACGACAGTCGCGCTCCAAGAGCTCTTGAGGGCCCTGCTTCTTTTGGGAGCCATTTGCGATGTCGTTCGTACTTAGTCCGATCTCCATGGCAAGGATTTTCCCAGTGAAACATTTTCAAAACTACACGCGCTTTATACCCAGGTGGTATTTCCAAAATTGTGAAAGTTATAGATGTCATTGCACCTGTTATGGTTAAAACGATTTCTGGTAAGCAAAAGGCACCCTGGAGAAAAGCTGCTTTTGTAACAGCCCAGAAAAGAGAATGCCGGAAAGCTGAACGCATCTGGCGGAAAACAAAACTTCATATTCACCATGACATCTATAAAGAGAGCCTCCGTGCCTACAATTTAGACTTAAAAAGTGCTAGTGAAACATTTTTCTCCAATATCATTAACAACAACACTAATAAGGCAAAAACCCTATTTGCAACTGTTGACAGACTGACCAACCCCCCAACACAAATACCACCTGAACTCCATTCCACGCAGAAATGCAATGAGTTTGCATTCTTTTATACTGATAAAATTGAAGGCATCAGACGTCTCATCAATATCTCTGCTTCAAACAAAAATGTTGGATCACCACCCTGTTTAGGCAAAAGTAACGTGGCAATGATGACATGCTTTAATGTCATAGACTCTAAAACTCTTGTGGAAACGGTGACTCAACTAAGGCCATCCACCTGCTGCCTTGATGCTTTACCTACCAACTTCTTTAAGAATGTTTTTGACTGCCTAGCAATAGACATACTGCAAATAGTTAACAGCTCTCTTCAATCAGGCAATTTCCCAAAAGCCTTGAAAACTGCCGTTATTAAACCCCTTTTAAAAAAGCGGAGCCTAGATGCCTCTATTATTAACAACTATAGACCAATATCAAACCTACCTTTCATAAGTAAAATCATTGAGAAAGTTGTCCTCCAGCAACTTAATCACTTCCTGGCTTCAATTCGCTGCTACGACAACTTCCAGTCAGGATTTCGACCTCTTCATAGCACTGAGACCGCCCTTATTAAAGTTGTAAACGACATCCGTCTTAACACAGTCTCTGGCAAAGTTTCAATATTGATGCTATTAGACCTCAGTGCTGCATTCGACACTGTTGATTTTACTTCGGAGTCACGTGAGTGACTACGTGAAGAACCCCGCCAGTGCGCCTGCGCGTCATTACGTCAGACGCCTTGACGCAAACGGACGTGAGGAGCAGAGCTCCTCTAATGGATTTGTAGTTTTTTAACTACAAGGTAAGTAAAAACTTTTTTCAGTATTTTCAGGTCCATTTACTGTGGGTCTGTGGGGATTTTTTGCACAGACGCCATGGTAAAAACGGGCAGGGGGAAGAGGCGAGCGACTCAGCCGACAGAAAGTCGGGAAAGTCGGGAGTCTGCGGTTAGCGACCAACTGCCTCTAAACCCCGGTACAGTCGCCAGCGGTGAGCATAGCGACTGTGGACCTGGGGCAGTCAGCGCCTGTCGGGCGCAAGGCCAAGTTCAAATTGAAACGGGCCATGGAGGAGGAGTCCCAGGAAATGGAAATGGAAGAAGCTCCAGGGCTAGATACTGTTTTTAAGCGTATTGCCCAAATGGAAAGCCTGCTACATAGGCTGTTGGAGCGAAGCACACTCAGGTAAGAGTGTACTGAAATCCAAGCTGCTGGAAGCAGCTCAACAGCTCCTGGTACAGGGCTGATAGAATGCACCCTCAGGGATGAGGAGCGTGCCACGGGTCATGAGATTTCAGACCCCGACTCTGACGGTGAGGCTGTACAAGGCGAAGAATGGCAGCTGCCAGATGTTCCATCCCTGGCAGTACAATTCGCTGCCCCGTCAGGGTCAGGAGAGCCATTAGGAGAAGAATTGGCCTCCCTAATAAATTACTTGGTTTCCCATCAGCTGGAACAGCAGGAGATGGATGAGAATGCAAGAAAATATGAGTTGAGTATGACTATGAGAACTCAAGAATTGAAATTGCAGAGAATATTAAAGCTGCTGGGTTCTGGAATAACTGCTTTTGCCAGAATAGCGGATAAAAGCCAAGAGATGACGGAGTTGCATCAAGAAGCACTGGGGTTGCTATGCAGCACCCACTTCGAGATCAATTGTCTGAGGAAAGGTGCTATACGGCCTACTGTGAATCCAAAATTCGCAGCACTCTGCAAACCAAGTAATGTACAATTACCCAACTTACTCTTTGGAGAGGATCTCGGGAGACGTATTAAAGAATTGGAAGATGAAGCGAAAACAGGATTGATGAAAACATCAATGGTTGTAAAGTCTGTAAAGAGGAAGTATCCTTTCAGACGTCATACGGATCCTGGACCAGGACCAAGTCGCTCATTAACGCAGGGACGTTGCTGGCGGCCTGCAGCGGGAGCAAGAACCAGTGGGGGTGCTTCCGGGAGAATCCAGGGATCTCAAAGTACTCAAATGACTCAAGAGGTAGGTGGACCTGGTTCTCATGGGAACATACTAACCGGATTAAGTCCAAAAGTTGGAGGCAGATTACGTCTCTTCTATAACAATTGGAAGAAGATTACTTCAGATGTGGTAATTCTGAATAGTATACAAGGATTTCGAATTGAATTCAATCCAAATTATGATTTGCCTGTCCAGCATGTTCCTAGCAAAACTCTCCACTTTGCACAAAAATAAGTGATGGAGGCTCAAGCTGCGTTTCAAACTATATATAAAAGGTGTTATTGAAGAATCAGTCCACCAAATTCACCAATTTGTGTCAAATATATTCCCTCAATCAAAAAAGGATGGAGGATGTAGGATTATTCTAGACTTGACAAGACTGAATCCTTTTGTTTAATTTAAACATTTTAAAAGGGAGACATTTGTGACTGCCAAACAACTTATTTCAGAAGCATGTCATATGGCAACTATAGATTTAAAAGATACATATTATTCAGTGTCTGTTTACTCAGAAGCATCTGTTGCAGTTGTGAAATCAACTTTTGAAAGTTTGGGGTTTCTAATTCATCCAAAGAAATCAAGGTTAACACCATGTACCTCGATTGATTATTTGGGGTTCACAATTGATTCAGTCCAAATGAAAATTACTTTGCCCAGTGAAAAAAGGGTGGAGTTGATTAAAGATTGCAGTAATCTGTTAAACGAGCAAAAACCCTCAATCAGACAGGTGGCTCGAGTACTGGGAAAATTAGTAGCAGCATTCCCAGCAGTCCAAAACGGACCATTACATTATCAACAGCTGCAGAGAGTTAAAGAACAGGCACTGAGAATGCATGCTGGTCATTTTTATAGAACCGTGCAACTAACAACAAATGCTGTTTCTGATCTGCAGTGGTGGATTCTACATGTCACAAGCAGTTCCAGCAAAGTGCTGATTGAACAACCTTCCATGATATTACAAACTGATGCCAGTGCACTAGGATGGGGTGCAACTGACTTAGCATCTAGCTGCGGTGGCAGATGGAATCAGGAAGAGTCATTGTTACTGCAGACATGGGCAGTTAACTATTTGGAGTTTTAGGATGTTTCTATGGACTCCAAGCTTATTGTTCTAACACAACTAAAAGGCATGTTCAAGTTCAAATTGATAAACACAACAGCAGTTGCCTATATTAATGATATGGGTGGAATCAAGTCGGGATCATGTGACAAAATGGCTAATCAACTTTGGTCTGGGTGTATTGAAAAGAACATTTGGATTTCAGTTATCTATCTACCAGGTAGAATGAACACGATAGCAGACACCAGGTCACGAAAGTTCCATGATAATAAGAATGGATGTTGAATCAAGAGGTATTCAATGATATAGTAATCAGATTTGGAATGCCCGACATCGACTTGTTTGCATCTAGACTGAATCATCAGCTATCGAGATATGTCTCATGGGAATCAGATCCAGGAGCAGTGGCGATTGATGCTTTCTCGCTACATTGGAGTGGAATGTTTTCATATATATTTCCACTTTTCTGCCTCATAACCACCGAAACCTAGATACATGACAATCTGGGATGTAAGTGTGGTACTGAAACTACTTCGTGAATGGTCACCAAGTGTGTCTTTACTTTTGGCCAAGCTCAGTATAAAAGTATTCATGCTTATGGCATGAGTGACAGCACAACGAGTGCAAACACTTGGAAAATTACAAATAGACAGTATGGAAGTAACTGAAGACAAGGTTACATTCTATATCTATGACCTACTAAAGCAAATTAGGCCAGGTGTGACAGGATTTAAAATTATGCTAGCAGCATATCCAAATGATCCTTGTCTCTGTGTTAAGACATATTTGTTACAATACATTGAGGTCACAAAGAATTTGAGAAATACGGAAACTGGGTTGTTGATCACACACAAGAAACCACACAAGAGAGTTTCAATACAGACTATTTCCAGATGGATAAAAGAAGTCTTAACAGCTGCTGGTATTAACACTTATGTTTTTACGTCTCACTCGACTAGGCAGCAGAAACATCGGCGGCCAGGGCAAAAGACGTCCCCGTCGACCATATCCTCGCAGCCGCCGGGTGGTCCAATGAGTTGATGTTTCAACATTTTTACCATCGGCCTATTGTTAATGCAGGATTGTTTGCAGAAACTATTTTAAGTTCTGTGTAAATTCCTCTGGTTTAAAGGGGATCTGATTAATTTCATTATTGAAATGAATTACTGCATTTGTGGTACAAATGTTATTATGAATGCATGATTGATTATTCTCGTTCCGAGTCAATCAATGCAGTGAGAAGCCGGGATTGATCTACGGCATGAAATCACAAAGCTTTAAAATCTAACGTGACTCCGAAGTAAAATAGTAAGATTAAATAAGAACTTACCAGTTTGAAGTTTGATCTTTATTTTATGAGGAGTTACGTAGGTGATTACGTGCCCACCACGACCCTACCCTCTATCATAAAGGTCAGATGGAAGTTCTTTTATTACTCGTTTTATTATGAGACTATATTACTTCGGTTGTTGTTTTTTGTGATTTCACACCGCTGCTTTCAAGATTGACGCGCAGGCGCACTGGCGGGGTTCTTCACGTAATCACCTACGTAACTCCTCATAAAATAAAGATCAAACTTCAAACTGGTAAGTTCTCATTTAATCTTACTATCACTCAATATTTTTGGACAGGTTGGAAAAATGGGTGGGGCTCTCAGGCACAGTCTTAAGTTGGTTCAGGTCATATCTACAAGATAGGAACTATTTTGTTTCCATTGGCGACTTTGTATCAGAACCAACCAACGTGACGTGTGGAGTCCCGCAAGGTTCGATCTTAGGGCCCTCTTTATTCAACATCTACATGCTCCCACTAGGGCAAATCATGTGAAATAATAATATTGACCACCACTGCTATGCCGATGACACTCAAATCTATGTAGCGCTATCATCAAATGACTATCGCCCCATAGATCTGCTGTGCCAGTGCATTGAGCAAGTCAAAGACTGGATATGCCAAAATTTCCTCCAACTAAATAAGGACAAAACGGAGATAATTGTTTTTGGTGCTAAAAATGAAAGGCTTAAAGTAACCTTCACTCTCTGTCCCTGAAAACTTCAAACAAAGCCAGAAATCTCGGGGTTATTATGGATTCAGATTTACATTTCGACAGTCACATCAAATCAGTAACAAAATCGGCCTACTATCACCTCAAAAACGTAGCAAGACTAAGAGGACTCATGTCAGCTCAAGACTTAGAAAAACGTGTACATGCCTTTATTACTAGTAGGCTAGATTAATGTAACGGTCTCCTTGCAGGTCTTCCGAAAAAAAAACTGTCAGGCAGCTACAGCTTGTTCAGAACGTTGTTGCTAGAGTTCTAACAAAGACCAAAAAATTTGAACACATTACACCAATTCTTAAATCCTTACATTGGCTCCCTGTATGTCAGAGAATTGATTTCAAAATCCTGCTGCTCACCTATAAATCACTACATGGTTTGGGGCCAAAGTGTATCACTGACATGCTTCCACTATATAAGCCTTCTAGACCGCTAAGATCTTCTGAGACCAATCTGTTAGTGATTCCCAGAGTAAATACAAAACATGGGAAAGCAGGATTTAGTTACTATGCAACAAATAGCTGGAATAAACTTCCTGAAGATTTAAGACTTGCCCCATACTTTCACCACTTTTAAAACAAGACTGAAAACTTTTATGTTTACTTTAGCTTTCAGCTAAATCTTAACTACATTGCACTTTTAACTTTTGCACTTTTCTATAATACATTTTTAACTTTGCTTTTATTTTATTTTAATTCTTCTATTTTATTTCATTTTATTATTTCATTTTATTGTATGACATGTTTTTATGTGAAGCACTTTGAGTCTGCCTCGTGTATGAAATGTGCTATATAAATAAAGTTGCAGTTGCAGTTGCAGTTGCAATACCACCTGACCCTGATGCAATGCCCACATCCTTGAACAAATAAATGGAAAAGAAATGTGGTTAAAAATCCCTAGGTGTGTCTCTGGAACTTTCCCTGCCAAAGTTAGACACTGAGCCACTTCATGAGATATTCGGGCAAGCTTGAACAAAGACATAGGTTTGAAGAACCATCTTTAAGATGAGTGAAGGACAGAGAGACAGAGGTTTTGGGAAAGAATTCTAGAGGTTAATGTCACTGAGGGTGAAGATGCTGGCAGAGTGATGGAAATTGGAGATGTGTAAAGGGCCTGTCGCACGGGCATGCGACTCCATGCGGCAAGCGCGACCTAACCACAAGCGGGTGCCGTGCAGGGGCCGCGCGGATGTCGCGGGGCCGGTCCCACTTCGATCGCGGGAGCAGCATGGAGTTGTGCGGAGCTGGCCCCGACATTGCGCGGGGCTCCGAAAAACTGACACTGTTCAAAAATTCCGTGCGGCAACGGCCTGCCGCCCCGCAGCCGCATCGAGGCCGTGCGCGCCGCATCGACGGCCGTGCGCACTGCCTCGGCGCCGGACGCAGCCGCATCGAGGACGTGCGCACCGCCTCGACGCCAGACGCAGCCGCTTCGAGGCCGTGCGCACCGCCTCAACGGCCGTGCGCACGGCCTCACCGCCGTACGCACCATCTTGACGGCACTCGACATCTGCGCGGCCCCCGCTTCCGATTTGGTAGCGCTTGCCACATGCAGCCGCATGCTGGTGGGACTGGCCCTATACGGGGATCACTCGACCTCCGCGTGGCCCCCGCTTGCGGTTAGGTTGCGCTTGCCGCATGTAGTCGCATGCTCGTGGGACAGGCCCTTTAGGAGCAGAAGAGTGGAAATGCTGCCAAGATTGTTAATTCCCCTTCAGTGGACGTATTTTCAACAATGCTTTTCAAACAGAATAACAACAGTGATTGTAAATTATAATTTCAGGACACTCCCGTAATCCCATTACTGACCTCGGTGCTTTTCGATAAAACTCAGTGGGAAAACCCGAGAGCCTTTAACCCTTTCAACTTTCTGGATGCTGATGGGAAGTTTGTGAAGAGAGATGCTTTTGTTCCTTTCTCCATGGGTAAGATGTTTCTCCATTCTTGGACATCTTTGGTTTTATTGTCATACGTCCCAGACAGAACAATTACATTTCTACTTGCAGCAGCACAACTGAATATTTAAACACAGCACTCTGCAAGCGATATAATAAACAAAAGTTTTGTATATATATAAATGTATATACATATATGTGTGTGCGTGTATGTATGTGTGTGTGTTTTGTATATATATCCACCTACACATACATGTACCTGTCCAAGTGTGTTTTCAATGTTGTAATGGTACCTGTTTCAACTACCTCCTCCGGTAGCTTGTTCCATCTACCCACCACCCTCTGAGTGAAAACGTTGCAAGGGCAGAAAGGTGAGTATGGGACAGGGAAGGGGAGTTAAAATGGCTCTTATTGGACTTGCATTACCATGAGAAAAATATTATTGTGAATTATTTTGGAGTGAAGGTGAAAAAATTTGAGGGCAGCAAGGTGTCTCTATTTGTAGAGCTGCTGCCTCCCAGCGCCAGAGAGCCGGGTTCAATCCTCACTTCAGTTGCTGTCTGCGTGGAGTTTACACGTTCTCTCTTTGACTACGTGTGTTTTTTCTGGGTGCTCTGGTTTCCTCCCACATCCCAAAGACATGTGGGTTTGCAGATTAATTGGCCCTCTGTAAAATTGCCCCTAGTGTGTAGGGAGTGAATGTGATAACATAAAGCTGGTGTGAACGTGTGATTTATGGTCAGCGTGGACTCGGGTGGGACTAAGGACCTAATTCATGCTGTATATTGGGTTGACTGGGCTTGTATTCACTGGAATTTAGAAGGATGAGAAACATGTCAAATTCTTAAAGGATTGGACAGGCTAAATGCAGGAAAAATGTACCCGATGATGGAGGTGTCCAGAACTAGGGGTCATATTTAAGAATAAGGGGTAGGCCGTTCAAGACAAAGATGAAGAAAAACGTTTTCACCCAGAAAGTTGTGAATCTGTGGAATTCTCTGCCACAGCAGGCAGTGGTGGCCAATTCACTTGATGGGTTCAAGAGAGAGTTAGATTTAGCTCTTAGGGCTAAAGGAATCAAGAGATATGGAGAAAAAAAGCAGGAACGGGGTACTGATTTTAGATGATCAGCCATGATCATATTGAATGGCGGTCCTGGCTTGAAGGGCCGAAAGGCCTACTCCTGCACCTATTTTTCTATGTTTCTATAATTTGATGGATGAATCAATCAAACTTTGGATCTAGTGGAGCAACGTTGACATGTTTGTGCCTTTGCAGGACGCAGGGCCTGTGCTGGAGAAACCCTGGCCCGGGTGGAGCTTTTCCTGTTCTTTACCACTCTGATACAAAAGTTCCGGTTTCAAGTCCCCCCGAATGTGAACAATCTGGAGCTTGTGTCTGGTGTGGGCCTCACATCATCCCCAAAATACCAAAACGTGTGTGCTGTGCGTCGCTGATGTCAACACATCCTTTGACAGAATGAACATTTTTGGCAAGGGAAATCTGTGAGAAAATATCTTTATGTGGCAATTGTTTTTCTTTGGAATGTGGTACCGTATATCCATCTGCCTTTCAAAAGCATCTTACAGTGCCCTCCATAATGTTTGGGATAAAGAACCATCATTTATTTATTTGCCTCTGTACTCCACAATTTGAGATTTGTAATAGAAAAAAAATCGCATGTGGTTAAAGTGCACCTTGTCAGATTATAACAAAGGCTATTTTTATACATTTTGGTTTTACCATGTAGAAATTACAGCAGTGTTTATACATAGTCCCCCCATTTCAGGGCACCATAATGTTTGGGACACAGCTATGTCATGTAAATGAAAGGAGTCATGTTTAGTGTTTTGTTGCATATCCTTTGCATGCAATGATTGCTTGAAGTCTGCGATTCATGGACATCACCAGTTACTGGATGTCTTCTCTGGTGATGCTCTGCCAGGCCAGTATTGCAGCCATCTTTAGCTTATGCTTGTTTTGGGGGCTAGTCCCCTTCAGTTTTCTCTTCAGCATATAAAAGGTATGCTCAATTGGATTCAGATTGGGTGATTGTTTTGGCCACTCAAGAATTGACCATTTTTTAGCTTTGAAAAACTCCTTTGTTGCTTTAGCGGTATGTTTGGGATCATTGTCTTGCTGGAGAATGACCCGCTGGCCAATGAGTTTTGAGGCATGTGTTTGAACTTGAGCAGTGTCTGCATGTGTCTGTACACTTCAGGATTCATTATGCTACTAACATCAGCTGTTGTATCATCAATGAAGATCAGTGAGCCAGTACCTTCAGCAACCATATATGCCCAGGCCATAACACCCCACCACCGTGTTTCACAGATGAGGTGGTATGCTTTGGAACTTGGGCAGTTCCTTCTCTCCTCCATACTTTGATCTTGCCATCACTCTGATATAAATTAATCTTTGTCTCATCTGTCCACAAGACCTTTTTCCAGAACTCTATTTGCTCTTTTAAGTACTTCTTGGCAGACTGTAACCTGGCCATCCTATTTTTCCAGCTAACCAGGGGTTTGCATCTTGCAGCGCAGTCTTTCTGTTCATGAAGTAATCTGCGCACAGTGGTCATTGACAAATCCACACCTGATTCCTGAAGAGTGTTTCTGATATGTCGGAAAGATGTTTGGGGATTTTGCTTTATTATAGAGAGAATTCTTCATTCAGCAGCTGTGGAGGTCTTCCTTCGCCGGCTAGTCTCATTGCAATAAGTAAGCTCACCAGTGCCCACTTTCTTCTTAATGATGTTCCAAACAGTTGATTTAGATAAGCCTAATGTTTAGCTGATGTCTCTAACAGTTTTATTCTTGTTTCTCAGTCTCATAATAGCTTATTTGACTTTCATTGGCACACCTTTGGTCCTCATGTTGATAAACAGCAATAAAAGTTTCCAAATGTAATGGAAGGACTGGAGGAAAGACTTCTTCAACTTCTTCTTCTTCTTTGGAGTTTTACGGCAGCCGGCATCCGCAATGTTGCATTGCTGCCACATGGAGGAAAGACTAGGTGCTGAGAGCTCTCTTATACCTGCATTAAGGAGGCATTTAAGCACACCTGATCAATTACAAACACCTGTGAAGCCATGTGACCCAAACATTATGGTGCACTGAAATGGGGGGGGGGGGGGGGAACTATGTGTAAACACAGCTGTAATGTCTACATGGTGAAACAAAAATGTATAAAAATACCCTTTAACAAAATCTAACAATGTGCACTTTAACCACATGTGATTTTTTTTTTCTGTTACAAATCTCAAATTGTGGAGATCCACAGGCTTGAAACCGATATCAGCCGTAAGTTGGAGCCTATTCTTGCTACTTCAAAAAAACAAAGCGAGGCTATTCAGGAATTGGAATCTACTACTGCTGTAAATGCCGAGACAACACACAGGCTGACGGCTGAGGTGGAGCGCATTTCCGGGTTACTTGCCAAAGTGACAGAAAAATGTCTTGATTTGGAAGGGCGTCCTAAACGTCAGAACCTAAGAATTGTTGGAGTGAAAGAAGGCAAAGAACATGGTAAAAATCTTCGAGATTTTGTGGCCCAACTACTGCAAGATGTACTTAATTTGGATCACAGAGCTCTGAGAGCCCGGCCAGGCAGCACAGCTCCACCAAGACAGTTGATTCTGAAGGTACATCACTGCCATGTTTTTAGAGAACATTATGCAGAATGTTGCCAACAACAGAAACCTAACTTTTGAAGGTGAAAACATAGGAATCTTCAGACACTTTCCTGCAGAAGTCGTTAAGAAAAGAGCACTCTTCACCAAGTCAAGAGCTATTTTGTGGGACATACCAGACCTCCGATTTGGCCTATTATATCCAGCCAAATTGCGAGTTACTTATAAAGCGACTGAATACTTTTTTACCGAACCAGAGAGAGCATTCACGTTTGCCCAAGATACTGCGGGACCCATCAAGGATAAGTAACTGTGTTACTGACTTTATGTCGTGATGATAATCAAGAGGGTTATACTGTGTTTATACTGAGTTTACACTGTGTTTATAATTCATTTATATTGTATTCATTTATACCTTGTTTATAAGGAATATGTTGTTATAGATCTACTGACCCAGAGTCAGTTAATTTGTCAAGCAGAGAACTTGAGAGATTGAGAGACAGAGAGAGAGGGAGAGAGGGGGAGGGCTAGGGGTAGAGAAGCAGAGAGAGAGAGGGAGAGGGAGGGAGGGAGAGGTAGTGAGAGGAAATGTAAGTGAGAGTAAGTTAGAGGAAGTTGTGGAAAGTTTTGGGAGAGAGGGAAGGGAAGAGGGAGAGAGGGAGGGATGGGGTAAAGGGAGAGGAGCAGAGAGAGGGGGAGAGAGAAAACGAATGTGGGAGATTGGTTGGGAAAGTGTTGAGTACGTTTTTGAAAGCCTTGGAAAGTTTAGAGACTGGTTTGGAAAGTTTTGGAGAGGTCGTGAGTGGGAGAGGGAGGGAGAGAGAGGGAGATTTGTCTGAAACTGCATTTATAATCAATAAGTTGTCATAAATTCACTGACGTTGAGTCGGTTAATACGTCAAAACAGTACTAATAGAAAGTTAAGTAATAAGTGCCATATACTAGTCAAATTACTCAATATTCAACTACTTAATTAGAGTACATTAAGATACTTAACCTCTTGGGAATGCAGATTCCCTGACGGATTTAAATACTGTTAAACTTTTTTGGGGTCTGTTCTGTTTAGTTTTTATTAACTCCTTAAGGAGCGGACTTACTTAACATTATCTACGGAAGTTTTCACTAACCCATCCACTGTTGGGTGGTATTCACCAGCAGCATTTCTATATGCTGCAATTTCCGTTGTTTTTCTTTTTCACCTTCTACTTTTTTTACTAAATATCTTGACTATTTTTATTAATGCACATTTTTCTTGGAGATATCTCTGGGGGATAGGGGAAAAGGGGACAGGGCTCACCCACCCAGCAATTAAAGGAAATATTTCAAACAATGTGTTGGATCATTTGAATCAAAGGAAACCATGTAAGTTTTAAAATGCAAGACGATGTTGCTAGGAAAATGGGAGGAATTACATTTTGTAGTTTGAACATTAGGGGCGTTAATGAGCCAATTAAAAGGGGCAAAGTACTAGCCCATTTAAAATCTATTAATACTGATATAATATTTCTACAGGAGACGCATCTTAAAAATGGAGCTCACAACAGGCTGAAGGGTAGCTGGATTGGCCAATTATATCATTCTACTTTTTCTTCCAAAGCAAGAGGAACAGCAATCCTAATTCGCAAAGGTATACCATTCAAACACAAATCCACCGTAGCCGATAAGGAAGGCAGGTATATTATAATATCCGGGGAACTATATTCAACTCCACTGAATATGGTGAATATTTATGCTCCTAATTTTGACAATCCCCAATTTTTTGATAAAATATTTAATATAATCTCAGACTCCTGCCAGCGGAATCTGATAATTGGAGGACACCTAAATTGTGTATTAGATCAATACTTGGATAAATCTTCACGCCAAAGGAAAAGTACTTCAAAATCAAAATCTAGTGAACTTTTAAATACGTATATAAATAATACAAACATAACCGACGTATGGAGGATTGCCAATCCATCCGGAAGAGAATACTCTTTTTATTCAGCTGTTCACAAAACGTATACACAAATTGATTATTTCCTGGTAGATGCAAAACTTATCCCTTTCACCTATAACCCAAAATATCACAATAATATCATTTCGGACCATTGTCCGTTAACTTTCTCCTTAAAATTGGAAGGAATGTATAATATAAAATCGTTTTGGAGATTCAACCCATAAATACTAACTGAGGCAAGTTGTTGTGACTATTTGAAGCTACAGATGAAAATATTCTTTGAGACAAACGACACACCTGGTATTTCTGCAGGGTTGTTGTGGGAAACTTTCAAGGTTTCTTTATAATACAGCCTATGTTAGAGGCTGTATTATCGCATACCAAGCTTTTCAAAACAAGAAAAATAAGACTGAACAATTGGAATTAGAAAAACAGATTAAACAGCTAGACTCAGAAAATGCGATTAACCCAACCATTGCAAAACATAATAAGATAGCCGCATTAAAATTTAAATTAAACCAGATCCTTTCTGCAAAAATTATTAGGGTATTTTATTATACTAAGGAAAAAAAAATTGAATTTGGTGACAACCGACATAAAGTACTAGCACATCAACTCCGTAAATTAGAGAAGGATCATACTATTCAAAAAATTAGATCAGTAAAAGGAGAGATGCTTACACTGCCTAAAGATATTAATGAAAGATTCTTAAAATTCTATCAAACACTATATTCATCAAAAACAACAGCCGATCCTGCAAAGATGAAAAGCTTTCTTGAGAATTGCAATCTCCCATCCCTTAATGAGGAGGAATGGGAGGAATTAAGGGCAGAGATAACAACAAAAGACATTGTAGAGACTATTAAATCATTGAAAAGTGGAAAAATGCCAGGTCCAGATGGGTTTAGTAATGAATTTTATAAAAAATGTAAGGATTTAATTTCCCCACGATTACAAGCCCTTTATATTCTTTTATTATTTATTATTTATTTTATTTTTTATTTTTTTACTGTGAACATGGGTTTTTATACCATTTTTTTTTTTTTTTTTAAACTTACAGCAAGTCTAGACGTCACTGGCCAAGATATTCCATTCATAGCTCATGGCCACACTGGAGGATTGCTACAATTTAGTCATTGCAGTTTAGCAATACATCAGCAGATGGATTACTGGGGCATTTGGCAATTATGTACAACATAGGCTCCTTTGTACCTCTGGTTGAGTGGAAGCAGTGAGAATTTTTGCACTGTACCGGTACATTAGACATGTTCAACATTAGTTTCTGCTTCAACAGTTGTTTTTTTTACCAACATTAACAGCTTACTTCACAACCTCCGGTAACTACAGTCACACCTGCATACCACCACCGTGAGGTAGAGACCTTACTAATGCTCAACAGCAGCTGGGCGAGTGACAAGGCAACAGCTCAGCAAAAAAAAAGTTAAGGACACTGGTTCTTTGGCACACAGCTTCAGATCAAAAACCACAAGAGTAAAAACCTCTTCAAGTAACTTGGAGACTCAAGCAGCTGCTCAGCAATAGCTTCATCCTTTTAACAGTAATGAGCAACTGCTCAAAAGGGGACAAAACCAGAAACTCAGCCTGGCCCAGCCTTGAAACCCCCTTCTGCTCAAGTACAAAAAAAAATCATCAGTGAGAATGGTGATTTTACTTTGGAGTCACGTGAGTGACTACGTGAAGAAGACCCCGTCCAGCCGCACACGCGTCATTATCGATCAGACGCATAGCGTTCATGACCATGTGTGGAGGAGCAGGAGCTCCTCCAGGCGGTGAGTAAAGCAAATGTAAAGTAAAAATCGGACAAGGTAAGTGGTTTCGTTTTTACTTACAGGGCGCTTTTCTTCCCGCTCAGACATGTTGGCAGAGTCCACACAAACTCAGAATGGAGAAAGGGCGTAGGGGAAGGAGAGGCCAGGGACACACCGCAGGTAAAACCCCTGATGCTAAGGGTAGCGGGCGTCAGGAAAAGGAGGCAGTGGCATCGAAGCCATCAACTCCCGTTACGGTCGAATGTGCCGTTAAACCGCTGGCGGCGGGGCGCAAGGCAGGACAAAAGTCGGCCCGACCTGTAGACTCGGATGAGGCAGACCCGGAGGTATACCCTCCTGCAGCAGAAAACGTTATGGGTGCAAGGGTCGCGAGTTTAGACCTCCTGATGGGGGAAATGATTTACAAAGAACCCCCACAGGAGGAATCAGGTAGGTGTTGGCCAATGGAGGATACAGCACAGGGTGTGCCTTGGTTGGGACAGGCACAAGGGTGGCCTACAGGAGAGCCATCAGAAATGACTGTGTAAAGTTATTACAGTGGTTGGCCTACAGGAGAGCCAGTGCCAGAAATGCCTGAAAAAAGGCAGTATATGTGCTGGCCTACTGAAGAGCCAGTACCAGAAATGTCTCAAAAAAGACAGTACAAACGTACTTATGTGCCAGCACCGAAAGTTCCTAAAAGGGAAAATTATGAAGCGTTGGCCTAGAGTTGAGCCAGCGCCAGCAGCACCTGAAACAGGGCTGCCTATCCGTGGGCCTATAAGAGAGCCCGCGCAGGGGGAATCTGGCATAGACTTACCTGAAACAGGGGAGCCAGAATTTACCCAACCTGAAGAGGAACATCTAGATTCAGAAGATTAATTCTATGAGGATGAGAGCCCATTATCAGAGCTGAAAGTTCCTGGACTAGCACAAAAGTTTGCTATTCCTAGAATAAAAGGGGAACCTTTGAGGGATGAAATAGCAATGACTATAAATTATCTACTCTCCCATCAGCTCCAGGAAGTAACTATGGATGTGACTATGAAACAGTATGAGCCCCCGGAGAATTGTGAATTGCTGACAGTTCCAGCAGTGAATAACTTGATATAGGGTTATTTGAGCATTGGTTTACGCTCACAAGAATTGAAATTGCAACATGTATTGAAATTGCTGGGGTCAGGCATCACAGCATTTGCCAGAGGATTGGATGATGATTTTGTATCAGATTCACAACAAGATGCTTTAGCACTGATGTGTGGTGCGCATTTTGAAATAAATTGTATTCATAATAATGCAATAAGACCAAATATTCATCCTAAGTATGCAGGGCTCTGCAAACCAACCAACATACAAATGCCTAATCTGCTGTTTGGAGAAAATCTAGCAAAGAAACTAAAGGACTTGAATGAAGAGTTAAAAAAAAAATTTTTTTTTAAAAATATACAAAAAAAACCTGAGTGGTATGATGATGCGACCACCAATGCTGAGCAGAGCAGTGCGAAGGCAGTATCCCTACAGGCGGAATGCTGGTGCTGGAGAAGGAACAAGTCGATCATTCTCGTATACACGTTGGCGTGCTGCACCGGGGATACGTGGAGGTTACAATATGCCTACCAGAAGGGGACAACAATGGCCGGTGGCAAACCCCGAGGTAGGGGGTCCTGGTCTGGTAAGGAATACAAATGTTTCACATTCACAAATAGGGGGAAGGTTACGATTCTTCCTAAAAGAATGGCAGTTAATAACAAATGATTCATTTATTCTAAACAGCATTGTAGGATTCAAAATTGAGGTCTATCCACACTTGGATCCTCCAAGCCAGAAAAATTCAAGCTGGTCACGGATTTTCTCAAAAGAAGAGAATACGTTGATCAAAGGAGAATTAGAAACTTTAACCAAAAAAGGGGGTAACAGAGAAGTCAGTAGAACAACACCATCAATTTGTATCAAATATTTTCCTAGAACAAAAAAGGATGGTGGATGTAGAATCATTTTGGATCTGACAAATCTTAACCTTTATGTACAATACAAACATTTCAAAATGGAAACATTTACTAATGCCATTCAACTGATCATAAAAAATTGCTACATGGCGAGCATAGATCTGCAAGATGCATATTACTCTGTGGCAATGCATGGTAATGAACAAAGGTATTTGAAATTTAGATGGATGTGGCAATTTAAAGCATTGCCCAATGGCCTAACTTCAGCACCAAGATTATTCACTAAATTACTCGAACCAATTTTATCTCTTCTACGAGCACAGGGCCATGTACTAATGGCTTATTTGGATGATATTTTGATTGTAGGGGACACTTTGGCTGCTGCAAAATTGTCAGTATCCAGGGTCAAGTTCATTTTTGAGAAAATGGGTTTCATTATTCACCTACAAAAATCAAAATTATTACCAAGCAAGAAAATTGATTACCTAGGGTTCACAATCAACTCAGAACACATGGTAATCACTTTGCCAAAAGAGAAAAGGCTGCAGTTAATTGAAGGTTGCATCAAACTCATAAACGAGGACACACCTTCAATTAGAGAAGTGGCAATCTTGCTGGGCAAATTAATTGCTGGGTTTCCAGCTGTCACGTTTGGGCCATTGCATTATCAATGTTTACAGAGGGCTAAGGTACAAGCCTTAAAAATAAATATAGGGCATTTTGACCGGCCCATGAAATTAACAATTGGATCCATTACTGAAATAGAATGGTGGATTTAGAATGTCTTAAGAAAGGTTCTGGTAGAAACACCTTCCGTCATTCTACAGACTGATGCAAGTGCTCTTGGATGGGGCGCTACTAACATGATTTCCAGCTGTGGAGGTAGGTGGAATGTGAATGAAGTACCTTTGCTGGAAAATCAGGGGATCAATTACCTAGAGCTATTAGGAGCATTTCATGGCCTTAAAGCTTATTGCACTAATATGGGAAGTGTGCATGTTCAGGTACAGGTTGACAATACTACAGCTGTAGCATACATAAATCACATGGGTGGTATCAAATCAGAATCATGTGATAGATTGGCAAATGAAATTTGGACCTAGTGTATTGCCAGAAAAATGTGGCTGTCAGCAATATATTTACCAGGAAAATTTAACACAATTGCAGACAAAAGATCACGTAAATTTAATGATTATACAGAATGGATGTTAAATCAGGAAATATTTACACAAATTATAACACAATTTGGAATGCCAGAGATTGATTTGTTTGCATCAAGACTGAACCACCAATTGCCTAAGTATGTGTCGTGGGAACCTGATCCTGATGCAGTAGCGGTGGATGCTTTCTCGCTACATTGGGGTGGTATGTTTCTGTATGTTTTTCCACCATTTTGTTTAATCCACAAATGCATACAGAAAATTAAACAAGACTCAGCCTCAGGGATTTTGGTAGTACCAGATTGGCCTACACAGCTATGGTACCCACTGGTGTTAAAAATGATCAAAAAAACCCTTATGGTTATTCCAAAGCAGATTAAACTGCTTGTACACCCTGTGACTAATGAATCACATCCTTTACATGATCGTATTGGTTTGTTGATTTGCAGATTCTAAGATGGCCATATCTTGGAAAAGGGTTATCGGACCGTACGGTGGATGTTATGACAGCAGCCTGGAGGAATAGTACCCAGAAGCAGTACATTTCCTACATAAAGAAATGGGAGGTGTTTTGTTCAGGAAAGAATATTGCATATAACACAGCAGAAATTTCAGATGTAATAGAGTTTTTTTCAACTCTACACTATGAATTAAAATTAAGTTATAGTGCAATTAATACTGCACGCAGTGCACTCTCTGCATATTTAAGCAGTGAATCAGAACAAAATCCAATAGGATCACATCCTTGGATCTGTAGGTTTATGAAAGGAATTTTCAACTCCAATCCTCCAAGACCCAGGTATACTAAAATTTGGAATGTAAAAGATGTACTGATGCTGCTCAGAAATTGGAATCCTGTTGAAACTCTGTCATTAGCCAAAATCACTATGAAATTGGTTATGCTCATGACATTAGTTTCAGCTCAGAGAGTTCAAACATTACAGAAACTAAGAATTGACAGAATGAAAGTAGGGGCAAAATACCGTTACATTCTATGTCTATGATTTACTGAAACAAAGTAGACCTGGGTTCACGGGATGTACGTTTGAATTTTTAGCATATCCTACAGATCCCCGGCTATGTGTAGTAACATGTGAAATGTTACATAGAAAAAACAAGAATCGTAAGAGTCACAGAATTGGCGTTTTTTATTAGTCATAAAAAGCCTCATAAGAAAGTGTCAACACAAACAATTTCCAGATGGTTGAAACAGGTGTTGATTTATTCAGATATTGATACTGATAAATTTAGATCTCATTCCACCAGGGCGGCATCAACATCAGCGGCCAGGGATTCAGATGTTCCAATAGACCTTATCCTCGCGGCCGCAGGATGGGCAAGTGAACAGATGTTTCACAAGTATTACCATAAGGAGATTAAAGATCTCGGGGTGTTTGGTGATGCCGTGCTGGATACAGTATTAAATCCCCCATTATAAAAAATGGGCCTAATTTTGTTACTTTTGTTAAAATAAATAACACCATTAACTGATTACATTTAATGTTGTGGTTATGCATTGTTGATTGTGCTTACTCCAATAGAGTCAATCACTGCAGTGAGCACCTGGATTTAAATCCACGGTGTGAAATCACAGAGCTTTGAAATCTTCACGTAGTCACTCACGTGACTCCGAAGTAAAATAGTAAGATTAAACGAGAACTTACCAGTTTGAAGTTTGATCTTTATTTTATGAGGAGTAATGTTGAGGGATTACGTGCCCTCCGCTCCCACCCTCATAAAAGGATCAAGCTGGTAGTTCTAAGTCTTTATGCATCTTACTATCATACTTCAGTAATTATCGTCTGTGATTGTCACTCCGCTGCTTTGAAAGATTGACGCGTGTGCGGCTGGACGGGGTCTTCTTCACGTAATCCTTCAACGTTACTCCTCATAAAATAAAGATCAAACTTCAAACTGGTAAGCTCTCATTTAATCTTACTATTAAAAACCTCTACCTACCCATAGTGCAAATTAAAAAGTGCAAAGAACATCTTAAAACTATGTACAGCAGCTCGAATGTCGTTATTTCAGTCCAGTTTCTAATCCATAAATCCACACCAATGGTTGCAAACATCTTGATTTACAACAATGACCCAGGGTCCATAACAGCAGCCCCAGACACAAAAATGTTAAAAGCCGCCAGGAAAAGTGTCACGGTTGTGTTTGACTAAAACATTTTAACTGGTCAAAAAAATGAAGCCTTAAAAAGGCAGTTGCATCTGTAAAAACTGACCGTAAAATATTGAATTTGATTGCTAAATAAAGCACTCTTCTCTGCCTTGTAGTCAAGTAAAAAACCGGCTCAATTATCACCAGTATCTGCGGTACTGATGGGAATTTTTTTTTTAAAGGCACTGTATGGCAACCGCTAGTGGAAAGGTAATGAACTTGCAACATTGTCAAAATGCAAGGAATGTAAAAATGCCTAAAAATCTAAATGTTAAGCTATTTGCTTCAACACTTTCAAGACCTGGCTATCACCTCTGTGCAGAACTTTTGTCTGGGAACTGCTTTGGTGGGCCCCAAAACCCCATGGAATTCACTGTGCATAGTGCGATTGTGAATATTAAACAGCAAATAGCAAGTGCACGAGTGAACTTCGGTCCATAATTGCTGTTCCCAGTCTGAGCCATACCAGCTCACTCAACTCTGAAATCGCACACTTTCTGCAGTTTTAGCTGGAATCGCGGTTCTTCTGGTTGCGCATCAACGGACGGTGATGGCGGAGAACCTCGAGGGAGTGCTGCCATTGCCAGCACGAATGACAGAAGTATTTGAAGCAGACTGGATCTCTGCAAAAGAATGGTCCTGGCTGGGCACTGCATGCATGACACATTGAGTCCTCTAGGTATGGATCAATCTGCACCTTCTTTGTGAACTTTGGAGTCTATCTCCACAAAGGCAGCTCCAACTGCATTCAAGTAACTGCGCTGGTTATTAAAGGTGACTCGACCAGAACCAATTGAATACTTGTGCTTGTCTGTCTCAATACCAGCATGTACTACTCCCCCAAATAAGTCATTCATGATGGTTGCCAAGGCCTCTGCATTCAACATTCCGTGTAGTGCTCCAACAAAAACTGTTTTACTGAGATCCAGGCGCTGAGATGGGCTGCGAACAAAGTTGCTGTCAGAAAGGACCCACGGTATGACCTGCACCTCTTTGCAGCGCATTCTGCGACTCGACATCTTGAAGTAATATTCACTTGCACCATTAGTACTCATGAGGTCATGTATGCAGGATTGCAGTAATGCACGCACAGACTTCTCAGATTCAAAAACTAAGTAGACATAACCTTTCGGCATATTACCTTTGGGTGGGCATCGAGGGTGCTTGCCATCCTTACCCGGCCATTCCACACTCAGTGAACCAAATACTCTGAAAGTATTTATCAGTCCCACTTCAGTTATGTCCCAGGGTACACCACCCAAGAACACTTTGCAGGAATAGATTGGGTTCTTATAGTTCCGGGGTGGTAACTGGCCTCTCCAAGTAAACGTAGCTTCACTCATTGCTGCAGCTTGTCTATGCAGTCTGGCCTCCTTTTCAACACTGAAAGGGTCTTCTGGGCACTCCAAAAGATCCCAATTTGCCCAACCAGAATTTGCTGACCATCTTTTGAAGGGATTAGGGCTCATTGGATTTGTGACCGAAATTTGATCTTGATCCACTCGGGGGCTCATAACAACCCGTTTCATTGAATCCCTGCTTGCTCCACCCATCGGCAGAAAGGAAATTGGAGGAGAAATGCGAAGACTCGTCATTAGCTCCGAAAGGGGATCAGATCCAGAGCTGATGCCACTTGTGTCCGAGTCAGAAGGACTGCTTGAACGAGAGTCCAAACACTGAACGGCTGTCCAAGCGTTTGGGCAAAGATGATGCAAATTGGTCAAACATAATTCGAGCCTATTGATCCATTGATGGGAACCCCAACTGATGTTCTAGGCAGCTGGGCACTCCGTGGAATTAGTGAGCAAGCCTAAAACCGATGAACTGGCAGTCACTGCAGTATTAGAGTCCAGAGTGCTCCATGGTCGGTCCCACCCAGTCAGATTTAAGACTGGAGGCCCAAACACAGGTCATAGTGTCTGGGAGGCCTCATGATGAAATCTTGTGCAGATGTGGGAAACAGCATCCTGCTGCTCATTCCTGGATCGGATTTATTCAAATCTACTGTACAGGAATAGATGGTTTGAGTTCTACTGGAAGTTTTTGTTCTTGCTGCTCTCTTATCTGCAGGCTGCAGGTTTGGAAGTCATCTTGGGGTTCACGAGTTCTCGTGGTGCACATCATTGCAGTGTGCACTACCTAGTGGTGCAGTAAGTGAATGTTTGGTGGCTAATAAGAGTGCCAAGTGATTTGTTTGGTTCTGGTTAGTGTTGAGCATCATCTTAACCGGAAATGTATGGAACATTGAGTTCTTTGCAGATAAAGGTTCACGAAAGTAGGTGTCATTATGAACAGGTCTCTGGCCTGCTTGCAGTCACTATGGTCAGTCAAATGACCTTCAAGGGAGTCTGAAATTCTGTAGTGTTGTTGAATAAAGACAGGGACATCTCACTGGAGAATCACTGGCTGTGCAATATCAGACAAGGAAATATGTCACATTTTGGGGATTCTGGCTTGCCCACATCTGGATAAAGATTGGAATGAATCTGCAGTGGATTCAGACAACCAAAACCATGCATTTGTGAACAGGTTACTGTGCGACTTGCAGTTCAATGGCCTACGGGGATACACACCAAGCCACATTGGATTAGTCTTTGGCGTACAGAAGGTCTAGAATAGACTAAAGGAAATCAGCAAAGGTACTGTAGAAAATAATGGGACTAAACAAGCAAATCCACAAGATTAAAATGACCTGCTCAGTTTTGAAAACTGATACCCATTAAGTGGATGTCTTTCAGGTATAACATGAAATTATAAAATTACAACACATTGAACTTAAGGTATACACTGATTGGTCAATGGAGACAAAAGCATAAATGGGTTATTTTAAAAGTCAAGAATGAATAGAGGCATGTCAAGAACTAGAAACAGAAACATAGAAAATAGGTGCAGGAGTAGGCTGCTCGGCCGTTCGAGCCAGCACCACCGCCATTCAATATGATATATTTAAGAGGAAGTTAGATGTGGCCCTTGTGGCTAAAGGGATCAGGGGGTATGGAGAGAAGGCAGGTACAGGATACTAAGTTGGATGATGAGCCATGATCATATTGAATGGCGGTGCAGGCTCGAAGGGCCGAATGGCCTACTCCTGCACCTATTTTCTATGTTTCTATGTTTCTATGATCATGGCTGATCATCCAAAATCAGTACCCCGTTCCTGCTTTCTCCACATATCCCTTGATTCTGTTAACCCAAAAAGCTAAATCTATCTCTCTTGAAAACATCCAGTGAATTGGCCTCCACTACCTTCTGTGGCAGAGAATTCCACTAGATTCACAACTCTGGTGAAGAGGTTTTTCTTCATCTCAGTCCTTAATATTCTTAAACTGTGACCCCTGGTTCTGGACTCCCCTAACATCAGGAACTTTTTTCCTGCATCTAGCCTGTCCAATCCCTTAAGAATTTGATATGTTTCGATAAGATCCACAACTACAAATACCTGGAGGATATAGCACAATCTACATTCATAACTTTGGAAGAAAAGATTCTTAAAATTCTATCAAACACTATATTCATCAAAAACAACAGCGATCCTGCAAAGATGAAAGCTTTCTTGAGAATTGCAATCTCCCATCCCTTAATGAGGAGGAATGGGAGGAATTAAAGGGCAGAGATAACAACAAAAGACATTGTAGAGACTATTAAATCATTGAAAAGTGGAAAAACGGCAGGTCCAGATGGGTTTGTAATGAATTTTATAAAAAATTTAAGGATTTAATTGCCCACGATTACAAGCCCTTTATATTCAAGCATTTAAAGAACAGACTTTACCACAAACTCTTGCCGAATCAACTATTACATTGATTCCAAAAAAGATAAAAACCTTGAGGAGCCTGGAACATATCGTGCAATAGCCCTTTTAAATACAGATCAGATATTAGCTAAGACTTTGGCTCACAGATTAAGCTTGGTTATTAGTAAACTAATACATCCAGACCAACTGGGTTTATACCTAATCGACACCCGTTTTATATAATACTAATCCGACAGCCAGAATACTGACAAATCAAATGCTTTCACCTAAATTTCTCTTATCCAGGGGTAACAGACAAGGATGCGCCCTTTCACCAATGTTATTTGCTTTAACCATAGAACCTCTCGCTGGGAGTATTAGGTTACATTCGGGCATTCATGGATGTAATACTTAATATACCACCGATAAGATTTCGCTATATGCAGAAGATGGTACTTTTATACATTACTAATTCCCAAGTTAGTATCCCAAATGTACTAAACATTATAGAACAATTTGGTGCTTATTCAGGTTATAGAATAAATTGGAATAAAAGTGAAATTATGCCAATAAAAGCTCAAGACCCTTCTCAACTCCAAAATTTTCTTTTCAGAATTGTTACCGAAAAGTATAGATATCTCGGAATTTACGTGACTAGAAAACACTCCTCTCTATTTTAAACAAACTTTCCACCATTAATTACTAAACTATATGCCTACATTCAATTTTGGAAAACACTTCCTATCTCCCTTATAGGTAAAGTAAATGCCATAAAGATGATTTTCCTTCTGCAACTCCTATATTTATTTCAATCAATACCGATATATCTCCCTAAAAGTTAAAAAAAAAAAAATTTGATTCTACTATCACTAATTTTATTTGGGACTACAAAACCCATAGAATGCACAAAAGACACTTGTGCAAATCCAAAGAAAATGGAGGATTAGCTCTTCCTAACTTTCTTTTTTACTACTGGGCAACTAACATTAAAAACATAATCGTCTGGTTGGACGATACATGTCAACAGGTAAATTGGTTAAAAATGGAGAGGAAAGATTGTTTGCCTTTTAATATAAGCTCGATTCTCCTATCTCCAATACATTTGAATAAGTCAATGTATGAGCAAAATCCGATAATACACAGTACTCTACGTATCTGGAAACAGTTGAAATTAAGTCTTAAACTGAGAAACTTGTCTCTCCTTCTGCCTATTGCAAACAATCCCTCGTTTAAACCGTCTACTTTAGATAGGGTGTTTGTTGAATGGAAAAACCTGGGCATTAATACTCTGGGAGACCTCTATAAAAAGGGGACTCTCGCTTCTTTTCAAGAACTACAGGAGAAATACCACTTGAATGCAAACAATCTTTTTAGATACTTTCAAATCTGAGATTAAGTGAGAACATATACACAAGATTGTCATTTTATGGGTCCAGATATATTAGATGATTGTTTGAATAGACATGCCGATACAAGTAAGTTGATATCTTACATTTATAATACTCTCTTAAATATTGATACCCCACCTTCTGAGATTTATAGGCGAGCATGGGAAGACGAGTTGGGTTTACCTATTTCAAAAGATATATGGGAGGAAAGGCTATTATACATACATTAATGTTCTTTAAATGTCAGGCATTGCCTGATACAATTCAAAATATTGCATAGGTCAAATTGAATAAGATTTTTCCAACTGTCTCCACTATCTGTGATAAATGTCACCTCCAAGAAGCTACCTTAACCCATTCCTTTGCATCCTGTATAAAAATACAAAACTTCTGGATGGGAATATTCGATATCATCTCTAAAACACTTAAAATTCAATTGGAGTCAGATGCAAAATTAATAATTTTAGAAATGTCAGAGGGCTGCTCTAAGTTAATGACATTCCAAAGACGTTTCCTTGACTACGGTTTAATAACCGCGTAAAAACGAAGATGTGGATCACAGAAATGACCGAGACACTACATTTAGAAAAAATAAGGCTTGTTTTGGCTGATAAATCCGACCAATTCTCCAAAACATGGTCTCCTTTCACTGAATTTCTTCAACAATAGAATGGTCGAACGCAAATTTAAAACCGATGCTTGGGATGGGTGAGCAGGGGGAAGGGGGGGGGGGGGAGGGAGGATAGTGGGGCATACCTCCGGGTTTTTTCCCGGTAGTTCAGGGGTCTTTTCTTCTCTATTTTTGTATTTGTCTTCTTTCTCATCATTCTTTCCTTTTTACATTGTTTTTCCCGATTCACTTATCAGTTTATAAAATGTTAAATATAAAGCTGTACGAAAATTGTATAATTGTTATGCTGATTGCTTTATTCTTGTACAATTGCTTCTAATAAAATTTAAAACAAATTTAAAATTAAAAAAATCTCAAATTGTGCCGTTCAGAGGCAAATAAATCTTTGTCCCAAACATTATGGATGCTATAATATGCTCCTAAAGATTACCCCGTTAGTCTAGTTCAGTAAAACACAGAGTCAAGCACTGGATCAACTAAACTCTTATTCTCAATCACAAACAAACTTCATATACGATACCTAACCAACACCGAGGGTCCGATCCTTGTCTCTACTCGTCCAAGCCCTTCAGCCTCATGCGAATAGACACCTCCAGACGGTCAACACAGTCCCAAGTGCACCTCTAGAAGATTGACCTCGATCCATGTGGTGTCCCCTCTTTCATACAGTATTGGACCTGTGGCGCAAAATACAGGTGGTTAAAGTGAACATTGTCAGATTTTAATAAAGGCCATTTTTATACATTTTGCTTTTACCTTGTAGAAATTACAGCAGTGTTTATACATCGGACCCGTGGCGTGAAATACATGGGGGGGGGGAGGGGGGGCAACCCTTCCAAGCTAATCACAAATAAATATCATATAATACACTTATTGACAGTTCCCTAACCCAATCACAAAATACCTCATTACATTGTTTCTATAGAAGGTTCTAGTTGGAAGACAGTTCACCAAATTGAAGAACATTTCCCCAGGTTACATAAACAATTTGAGCAAGGCTCCATGCCTTGACCAACCACAAGATAACTGTGCAAAGACCCTGCAACATAGTTAACAATACTTTTACAACACCCTATTCTGTAACCAATCCTGATAATGCATTTGCAACCAAGCTCAACTCTTTCTACAAAATCCTCATACAATATTAACAATTGAGGGACATCACCCTGTGCTCAACTTCCTCCCAGGAACCTCATGGCTTTGCAACTTCTGCAGAATGACGACAAGCAAGCTTGCAAAGGCAGAGATCATCCATTTTGTGACACTTATTTGGCCAATATTATCATTCCCCTCTTTTATCATACTACGATAACACAAAACACAAAAAGATAACCCAATTCTAGCCAGATAACCTAACATGACGATGCTGATGTAACTTCTCACAATTTCACAGAGCTTCCCGAGTTTCATGGGCGTAGCTCTAAGATTCCTGTCTGATGAGTCTTCACCTCCCGAGTTTTCGTGGGCATGAATCCCCTCCATCCATCCTGTTAGGTGCATCTGTTCTTGACTCTTCGATGAGTATGATGTTATCTGAGAGATTCTTAAATAAAGTAAGTCAGCAGCCTATTCTCTCACTGATACTCTTGCAGTGGTGGAGGCACCCATGCATTTTTACCTTCTACTTACACTGCCGTTGGAGTCATGAGGAGAACCTGGTAAGATCCTTCCCAGCTAACCTCCAACCCTTTCCTTACCCAGTTCTTTATAAGGACATAACCTCCAGGCTCCACTTTCATCAAAAAATTCAACAAAGGCAAATCACCATACGCTGATCTCACCCTACAATGCGAATCCCGCAAAGCTTGAGTCAAAGCCAGAATGTAGTCGGCCATCTCCGCAGTCATGATGGAAATTTATAACTTTCATTGCATTCTGGTTCCAAGGTGTTCTTAGGGGTTACCATAAACAATTTCAGCTGGGCTCAGTCTAGATTTCCCTGCAGGCGTGACTCGCATTTGAAATAAAGCTATGGAGAGTAATTTAATCCAACCAATTCCGGTCTCCGCCTTCAATTTAGCTCATTTAGTTTTCAGGGTTTGATTTACCTTTCTACAAGTCCAGCAGCCTGTGGTTGATAAGCACAGTGTATGTGCTGCTGGATGCCCAGCTGTTCACAGAACTCTTTATTAACTTGCCCAATAAAATGTGGACCATTGTCTGAACTAAGTCGAATCGGGATGCCAAATCTAGGGACAATTTCTTTCATTAACACCTTGACAACAGTAGCCGCTTTGTTATCAGTGTTGGATAAGCTACGATCCACTAGCTGAATACATCGACTATGACAAGTAAATATCTGTATCCCTGGCACCTTCTAACTCGATGTAATCCATTTGCAATGTCTCAAAAGGACTTATGGGCAAAGGTGTCTTTCCATCTCCGCCACCTACTCCTTTTCCAGGATTGTATTTCAGGCAAATCAGGCAACTACTACTTACTTTATGGGCCAATGTTTGTAATCTTGGATGCCACCAAGTACCCAAGAGAGTGTTTCCTACTGCTCTTGCACCGCAATGAGTTGCATAGTGCATGCACTCTATAACCCACGCCGCAAGAGGATCTGTCATGCAAGTTTGCCCTGCCGGAGTGGTCCATAATCCTGTCATATAATCTACATCCTACTTGCTTCTATCATTCTTTATCCCTTTCAGTTGCTTCCTCCTGCAACTGAATAATTTCCTGGATGGTTGGCATCGGCTTCACCGAGGGGAACTTGTTACCTAAATTTTTAGTCTGCCTCATCATTTTTGGCACCACCATCTTACGCTCCCGGGATACTTCTTTTGCTGCCTGATTGGCACTACGATTTCCAATGTCTGTTGGGGTCTGTCCTCATGTGTGTGCACTACATTTCATGACTGAAATTTGTCTGGGTTTCATTAGGGCCTTTAATAAATCGGTCACCAGTTTATTAGATATTTGAGTTCCTGCCGAAGTTAGAAATCCTCTATTTCTACATAATTGTCCGAAATCATGTACTACTCCAAATGCATACCTAGAATCTGTATATATGCTCACCTTTACATTTTTCCCATAATGCAAGCCCTAATTAAAGCAAATAATTCAGCCTGTTGTGCTGAATAAGTTGACTCTAAGGCAGCTGCTTCTACGTTGTCCCCATCTTGATTTGTAATTGCATACCCAGACAATTTCTCACCCCAAGGTCCAATGGATGCACTCCCATCTACATACAATGTCAAGTTGGGGTCCTCTATAGGTGCGTCTCTCAAGTCCTCCCTCACAGATGTCTCCTCCTCGATTATAAACAAACAGTAATGTTCTGCCTCTGACTGCTCCTCTGGGGGTGAAACAAGAAAAGATGTTGGATTAATTGTTGTACAATGCTTAAACTGAAGCTTTGGTTTATTTAATAAGTAATTCTCATATTTGTTCTGACAAGCCATTGTTAGGTGCTGAGTTTGGAGTTGCCCCAACAAGGCTGCCTGAATGCGAACTATATACTACTATCTCCTGCTGTAGGGTCAAATTTGCAGCAGACAGTAAACTATTATAAATGGCGATCAGAATTTGGGTGCATAATGGGTGTCCCCTTGCTACTGGGTCGAGTTTAGACAAATAATAAGCCACTGGTCTATTCCTATCCCCATGTTTTTGAGTGAGGACTTCAGTCGAGCATTCGGAGAGAATAGTGCAATAAAGTTGGAAGGGTCTATCATAAAGTAGTCTTCCCAATGCTGGGGCCTGCATCAACAATTTCTTCATGTTCTCAAAAGCCTCTTGTGCCTTCTTGGTCAGTTGGAATTCACCCTCTTTGCTTGTATAGGGTGTCAGCTCTTTGGTTTCTAGGGCTTTGTTAGGGATCCAATGCCTACAGTAATTTACCATACCAAGCCATTGCCTCATTTGATTTGCTTCTTTGGGTGTCGGGAATTCACAAATTGGTTCGAGTCTGCTTTTCTCTAGACTCATTTCGATTGTCGAAATTATTACTCCTAAGAATTTCACTTTTTCCTGAGCCATTAGTACTTTCGACTGGGAGATCACATATCCCAAATTTGCTAAATGATTTAGTAACTGTGCAGTATCTTCACGATTGCTTGGTTAATCCATACTGGCTACTAATAGATTATCCACGTATTGTACTAGGGTTGATCTTCTCCTGAAATTTAAAATACTCAATTGTTCCTGTAGACATCGTGAAAAAAAATAGGCAAATTGATGAATCCCTGAGGCAATCTGGTCCAGGTGTATGTGAAAGCAAACAAATATTGGCTGTTCTTATGTAAAGGTAAGTAGAAGAAGGCATTTTGCAGGTCTACTATTGAAAAGATTCTTGCTTCGGCTGGGATTAGAGCTAAGATGTGAGCAGGGTTTGGCACTAGACCATGGAGCAGTTCTATAACTGCATTTATTGATCTTAGGTCTTGGACCAATCTGTACCGGCCCTCCTTCCCTGGTTTCGGAACTGCAAATGGACTGGCATTTTATTAAGATGTCTAGTTCCAGCAAACTCCAAATTAACTTGTCTATGCTGTTAATGGCCTGTGGTTTCAATGGGTACTGTTGTATCGAAGGCAGTGTCACCCCTTTCTGGAGAGCTACTTGGATGGGATCAATGCGAACACATCCTACCTGAGCTGCGTCTTCTGCCCATACTTGCGGGTCCACATACTCACATACCTCATTCCCCAGATGCTGGCGTAGCCGGGCAACAACTGTCCTCGGGGCCTGATAGAACTTAACAGTACATTGGTTGGACAAGTTCTGCTCTTCGTACTTATCCGGGTCTGCCATGTTTATTGCCTTTTTCACCATTGCTCCTAGATCTTTTGCACTCGCTGGAAAGTTTACTTTCCTGGTAATATGTGGAGCAACCTCTGCAGTTCATTTCCATAGATTCACAGGTACTTCAGCGTATTCCGCAATGCCCTCCTTTTCTACCACTAGTGCCAAAATTCTTATTTCCCACTTTGTTCCCTCACATCAATAGCAGCTACTTTGTTTCCCTTCTTAGTTTCTCTGTAGCTTCCCCTTGTCTCTTGCTCCATTCTCTCCTTCTCTGTCTGCGTGAAGGGGATCCCCTGCTCCAATGACCCAGCTGGTTACAATTAAAGCAAGCCCCTGATGCTACTATTTTATCCACTTTAAAATATGGGGCTGCCTATCATCTTTCCCTGGTACACAAAAATGCTGGAGAAACTCAGCGGGTGCAGCAGCATTTATGGAGCGAAGGAGATAAGCAACGTTTCGGGCCGAAACCCTTCTTCAGAATGTCTCCTCCTATCATCTTTCCTTGATTCAGGAGTATCTTTAATTCATTTCTTCCTCGCACAATTTTCAGTAATGACCGTGATGGTATGCCTAATTTCTTTATCTTTAAAAAATATATATTTTTATTTTATTAGAAGTAAGTACAATCGTATACAATCATATTTTCATAATACGTTTTATGTACAGCTTCTTATTTTTTTATTATAATAAAGAAGAATAAGAAAAAGAAATTAGATAATAAATTATAGAAAAACGTGAGATATATAGTGTGTGAAGAAGAAGAAAAGAGAATGAAAGAAGAAAGTTAAAGAGAAGAAAATAGGGAAAAGAGAGTAAAAAAAAGAAAAAAAAAGAAGTAAGGAGATCATTATTTATAATCTTGACCATCTCTCGCCCAGTCCCAAGACAGTTAGCTTTTACAATTGTGTTGCACCATATGATTCCAAAAAGACGACAAATGGAGATCATCTCGTTATGAATTGGTCTGATTTATCTATTAGGAGGAATCACATTTCCTCAAGATGTGCGGCGTCCAACATGCTTGCGATTCACATTTTGAGCGTTGGTATTGGTGTATTTTTCCAAAATTTAAGTATTAATTTTTTTGCTATTAGTAAACCATAATTAAATAATAAATTTTTAGATGAATTCAATTGATTCCCATCTTCCATTACTCCAAATATAATCAATTCAGTATTAGGTTCCATTCTTATCTTAAATAATTTTGTAAATATTTCAAAAATATCACTCCAAAATCTATAAAGTTTTATGCAGGAAACAAAAGAGTGTGTTATAGTTGTGTTTTGGGTTAAACACTTATCGCAAATGGGGGATATATTTGGATAGAATTTATTCAATCTTGTTTTTGAATAATATAATCTATGTAAAATTTTAAATTGAATTAGATTATGTCTTGCATTAATCGAACATTTGTGAATGTATATCAAATACTTTTCCCATGTAACCTTCGTAATTTTTATCATTAATTCCCGTTCCCACTCTTCTCTAACTACCTCTGTCGCTGGTAGGTCTATATTTAAAATACTATTATATAAATATGATATTAATTTTTGTGAGTCAGCTTTAATATTCATTGCTTCTTCCAATAAGTCAGGAGTTATTTTTTGATATCCTTGTATGTATTTCTTCATGAAATCGCAAATCTGAAGATATTTAAAATAATGGTTTTTTTCAATTTAAATTTAAATTGTAATTGTTGGAATGATAATAGATTTCCCATTTCATACATATCCCCGATCCTTTTAATTCCTAAACTTTCCCATTGATTATATGTTTTATCAATAAGAGATGGTTTAAATAAAGGATTATTCGCTATTGGCATTAACAATGATAAATTTCTTAATTTTAAGGATAATTTTATTTGTTTCCATATTCTTATTGTATCATGTATAATTGGGTTCTTCTTATATATTGTATTGTTCAGCTTTTTTCAGGGAGAAGAGGATCGTTCCTATATTACAAGGGAAACAATCCTCTTTCTCCATTTTTATCCATTCTGTCTGTTGGGTAGAACTGTCCAACCAATAAATTATATTCTTAATATGCACTGCCCAATAATAATACAAAAAATTCGGGAGTGAAAGTCCCCCGACATCTTTTGGTTTACATAAGTGTTTTGTTTTTATTCTATGTGATTTATAATCCCAAATAAAATTAGTAATATTAGAGTCTAATTTAAAAAAAAAGTATTTTGGTATATATACTGGTATAGACTGAAATAGGTATAATAATTGTGGTAGAAAGATCATTTTTATAGGATTTATTCTACCTATTAATGATAAAGGTTTTCCAAAATTTAATCAGTATATTAAGTTTGTTTAATAAAGGTATAAAATTAGCATTGAACAATGCTTTATATTTTCTAGTAATCTGAATACCCAAATATTTAAATTTTTCTGTTGCTATTTTAAAGGGGAACTTCAGTAAGTGTGTAGATTCTTGAGGTTTTAACGACATGATTTCACTTTTATTCCAATTTATTCTATATCCAGAAAAGGACCCAAATTCCTCTATTAAGTTTAATAAATTTGGTATGCTCATTTGTGATTTTGTAATATATAAAAGTATATCGTCTGCATATAATGAAATTTTATTATTTGAGTCCCTAGTATTATAGCCCTGAATAATCGTATAAATTCTTATACTTTCAGCCAAAGGTTCTATCATAAGGGCAAATAGCAGTGGTGATAATGCACATCCCTGCCTATTACCCCTTGATAATTGAAATTTTTGAGATTACATATTATTAGTCAATATTCTTGCCATCGGTTTATCATATAATAATTTTACCCATGTAATAAAATTCTTTCCCATATTAAATTTTTACAATATTTTGTATAAGTACTGCCACTCTACCTGATCAAATGCTTTCTCTGCGTCCAAAGAAATAATTGATATATCTTCTTCCTCCACTTTATGTGAGTACATTATATTAAACAGGCGTCTCAAATTATTAAATGAATATCTTTTGGGTATAAACCCCGTTTGATCAGGGTTTATCAATTTACTAATATATTTGCTTAATCTTCTTGCTAAAGTCTTTGCTAAAATTTTCTGGTCTGTATTTAAAAGTGATATAGCTCTATATGAGCCCGGATCCTCTAAATCTTTATCTTTTTTTGGAATAAGCGTAATAGTTGATTTTGCTAATGTTTCAGGTGGTTTATTTTCTTTAAAAGCGTGAGTATATAAATTAAATAAATAAGGAATTGTTATCTCATGAAATTTTTAAATAAAATTCATTACTAAAACCATCTGGTCCCGGTGTCTTACCATTTTTCAACGATTTTATTGTTTCACCTATTTCTTCGATTGTAATTTGAGCTCCAAGTTCCTCTTGTTCCAAAAGGTCAAGTTTTGGAAGATTACAGTTATCTAATTTTTTTTTAATTTTACTATCTTCTATTTTAGTTTTAGATGTATATAAATGTTGATAAAATTGAGCAAATCTTTTATTAATATCTTTAGGTAGTATTAGTAATTCACCTTTCTCTGATTTAATTTTAGTTATAGTATTTTCTTTTTCTTGTTTTTTCAATTGACGAGATAAAAGCTTATGTGGTTTGTCACCCAACTCAAAATGTTCCTGTTTTGTAATTTGGAATAATCTTATTACTCTTGCCGATAAAATTCGATTAAGTTTAAATTTCAGTAATATTATCTTATTATGTTTATCTGTAGTGGAGTCTTTAGCATTATCTAACTCTAACTGTCTAATTTCTTGTTCTAACAACATTTGTTCTGTCTTATTCTTTTTATTTTGAAAAAATTGAATCAAAATCAAATTCCTCTAATAAATGCCTTAAAAGTTTCCCATAATAAAGAAGGCAAAGTACCTGGTATATCATTTGTATCAAAAAAAAGTTTCATTTGTTGTTTTAAATATTGATAACCTTGTATGTCATTTAAAATATGTGTATTAAACCTCCCAAAATTTTTTTTACCCGGCATTCCCTCGAATTTTACTGACAATGTCAATGGAGAGTGATCAGAAATACTACTAATGTGGTATATTGGATTAATTGTATATGGCATTAATTTCATATCCACTAAAAAATAATCAATTCTTGAATAAGTTTTATGTACCGAAGAGTAAAATGAGTATTCCCTTCCAACTGGATTAGCAGATCTCCATACATCTGTTATATTAGTATTTTTTATATATGTATTTAAAAGTTCACTAGTCTTAGAATTTAAATTACTCCTCTTTTATTTTACTGATTTGTCTAGATATGAATCTAAAACACAATTGAAATCCCCCCCTATTATCACATTCTGGTAATTAAACTCTGATATTATATCTATAATTTTATCAAAAAATTTGGGGTTGTCAAAATTCGGAGTGTAAATATTTATCATAGTTAGTGGAGTTGCATAAATTTCTCCCGAAACTATAATATACCTTCCCTCTTTATCTGATATAGTATTCTTTAATTTAAAAGGTATACCTTTTCGAATAAGAATAGCCGTACCTCTAGATTTAGAAGTAAATGACGAATAGTATGTTTGACCTATCCACTTCGCCTTTAATCTCATTTGTGTTTGTTGTTTCATGTGAGTTTCCTGTAAAAACATTATGTCGCTGTTCATAGATTTTAGTTGAGCAAAAATTTTACCCCTCTTAATTGGTTCATTGGCACCCCTTATATTCCAACTACAGAATGTAATTCCTCCATTCTTTATTTGTCTATCATCTTGCATTATATATCAAAATAGTATTCCTGAATCATATGGTGAAACCAAATACCTCAGAGTTCTGGGCGTTGGGTGGTCATCCCAAATTTTTAGATTTATATTGCATCTCCTTCTTGTATAGTGCCTTAGAAAAAGAAAAGAAAGATGTGATATAGAATTGATTACAAAAAAGGTAAGCAAATAAAAGTCTTTATAGTGATTTAATAAAAAGTGATATTAAGGTATCTAAGAAAAGATACCTTAAAGACGAATGTCCATTAAACATTCCCTCATTAATTCTGTGTCTTCAACGTCTTTTGTTTATCTTTGAGCTTTTCATTCAAGGTGAAATATGGACAGTACTCTCACAAACACATTCCAGACAGATAAGCTTGGTAACTGTCTGGAAAATTCCACCATCTTAACCAGTTCAAAACTCAATCCTAAAAGTTAAAAAGTTCAATCTTCTTTCTCGTCGACAGCTTCACCCGATGTTTTCTTTACGATATCCTCTGCGTATTTAAAAGCTTTTTCGGGGTCTGTAAACGAGCGTACAGTGCCATTATGAGTAATCCTCATTTTTGCTGGGAAGACAACTCCATATCTCACATCGCGGATTCCTTTCAGAATGTTTCTTGTCTGTGTAAACAAGTTCCTTCTCTGGACGACCTCCGGAAGGTAATCACGGAAAAATGGAATATTATCCGCACGATATGTCAGATTCTCCCCATGGGTAATCTTTTTCAATATAAATTCCACTGAAGAGATATCGAGGAATTTCACAATTATCTGTCTTGGAGGAGCATTTGCCTCTCTTGAAACACGTCCAACTCGGTGAACGACATCTATTCTTGGTTCTCCCAGCAGTTCAAAAACATCTTTGAGTAAGTCAGTAACGAAAGTACATGTTTGAGATCCATGTCCCTCTCGTCCTTCTCGCACTCCAACAATTCTCAAATTCTGCCTTCTCGAACTTGCTTCCAAGTCCAGACACTTGTCAGTCATTTTTACAAGTTTTTCCTCTTCAGTTTTATGGGATTTTTTCAAACTCTTTATTTCTGTGGCCATCTCTTTTATCTCATTCTCCATCTCTTCCATTAGCTCATCCAGCTTTCCCATATTATCCTTAACATCAGTGAATTTCTTAATATAGTCATTTTCGATTCTAGCACACTCTGATTTTAATTTTTTATCAAACTCCTTATGTTGTTTCTTCAGCTCCTTTAACTCACTGCAAGTAGTATCAATTTTTTGAAAAATTCTCTCCATATTAGTCTCCATATTCTCCATACTCTGCTTATTACTCTCCATATTAGACTCCATACTCTGCATCTTTTCCAGTGTAGCATTGATTGTAGCAGTCATATCTAAAAGCATTTGCTTTACCTCCTTCTCCTTCTTGTCTCCTTTTGCAGCCATTTCAAGCAGAAAGCCTTGGCTGTAAAATTCTTCTTCTTCTGAGCCTTTTGAGCCTTCTTCTGTCGTTTGCAGAGTATCCAAGACTTTCTCGAGTTGGAGACTTATGGTGCTCTTCTTGGGTGCTCGTGAGCCTTTTTCTCTGCTCATTTAAAATTCCCGATTTTTAGCGTTAAACTCCCAATTATCGCGTCGCCTTCTGATGACGTTACCCTTACGCGACGCCGAGCAGCTCAGGTGAGTTTTTTTAAAATCGGTACTGACTTAAAAAACGGCTTTTTAACGTTTTTTAACAGTTTTTGCGGGAGAGGAGCTCAATGCTGCGCCTTCAGTGCTCCATAGCGCCACCGGAATGCTCAGATAATTTCTTTATCTTGATACATTACTTTGATTGGTCCTGGGATAGGGGTCAGGTAATCTTGTGCATTGATTCTGGACTGGCTGGCTAATCAGGACTGTGAAAATGGATTTGTCTGAGAAAAAGGTGTCTGTCTTCTTGGTCCCTGATTTCCTGGCCAGCTCACTCTCTGCTCTCTCTGATCTCTGAAATCTCTGAAATCTCTTCGATCCCCTGATCTCCAAAATCTCTATGATCTCGAGAGTCTCTTTGATCCTGAGAGTCTCTTCTCTGACCCCCTCCTTTACTTTGTTCCCTAGTCGGGCATGCTCTACTCCAATGTCCTGTTCCACCACAAGTATAGCATTGGTCTGGTCCCAGTATTTTATTGCTTCTCCAATTCGGTCTCGGGGAAATTGGCTCTAAAGCAGGCATTTCATCATAAAAGTGATCTGGATATTCTGGGGCTCCCGTCCAATCTTTCATCCCATACTTCCTCAATGTTTTAGTACTCCACAGGTCTAAGTTAGACTTTGGCGCCTCCTTCTTAATTACATACTCTATTTTTACTGCAGGCTCACTTTCCTGCTTTTTAAGGTAGACAAAAATGCTGGAGAAACTCAGCGGGTGAGGCAGCATCTAGGGAGCGAAAGAAATAGGCAACGTTTCGAGTCGAGACCCTTCTTCAGACTGATGTGAGGGTGGGGGGGGCGGGAAGAAGAAAGAGAATGGGAGGAGAAAGCAGGGACTACCTGAAATTAGAGAAGTCAATGTTCATACCGCTGGGGTGTAAATTTCACAAGCAAAATGTGAGGTGCTGCTCCTCCATTTTTACGGTGGTCCTCACTCTGGCCATGGAGGAGGCCCAGGACAGAAAGGTCGGATTCGGAATGGGAGGGGGAGTTGAAGTGCTGAGCCACCGGGAGAAAAGGTAGGTTAATACGAACCGAGCTGAGGTGTTGAGCAATGCGATCGCCAAGCCTACGCTTGGTCTCACCGATGTAGATCAGCTGACATCTAGAGCAGCGGATGCAATAGATGAGGTTGGAGGAGGTGCAGGTGAACCTCTGCTGCACCTGGAAAGACTGCTTGGGTCCTTGAATGGAGTCAAGGGGGGAGGTAAAGTGACAAGTGTAGATTTCTCCCCTTGCAATCTGGAACGACTCAACTCCCTGATTGCAAACTTTTGTCTGGGGTTCCGTTGAGATCCCGGACGAGCCCCCAATGTAATTATGCTCCTAAAGCTTACCCCATGAGTCTAGTTCAGTAAAATACTGAGTCAAGCACTGGATCAACTAAACTCTTTATTCTCAATCACAAACAAACTTCCTATACGATACCTAACCAACACCGCTGGTCTGATTCTTGTCTCTACTCGTCCAAGCCCTTCAGCCTCATGCGAATAGACACCTACAGACAGTTCCAAGTGCACCTCCAGAAGATCAACCTCGATCCTTTACACAGTATCGGACCCGAGGCACGAAATACATGGGGGGGAGGGGGCAACCCCTACAAGCCAATCACAAATAAAGAACATATAATACACTTATTGACAGTACCCTAACCCAATCACAAATTACCCCACTACATTGTTTCCATAGAAGGTTCTAGTTGGAAGACAGTTCACCAAAGTAAAGAAACATTTCCCCAGGTTACATAAACAATTTGAGCAAGGCTCCATGCCTTGAACAATCAGAAGATAACAGTGCAAAGATCCTGCAACATAGTTAACAATACTTTTACAACACCCTATTATGTAACCAATCCTGATCATGCATTTGCAACCAAGTTCAGCTCTTTCTGCAAACCCTCATACATATTAACAATTGTGGGGACATCTGGACATCACCCTGTGCTCAACTTCCTCTCAGGGTCCAGACACTCTGGAGCCATGAAGCTCATGGCTTTGCAGCTTTCTGCAGAAAGATGACAAGCAGGCTTGCAAAGGCAGAGATCCTCCATTTTGTGACATACTTATTTGGCTAATATTATCAAGGGCACAGTAAATTCCACCATTGTATCTGTCTAGGTTCATAAGATATAGGAATGGAATTAGGCCATTCAGCCCATCAATTCCACTCTGCAATTCAATCATGGCTGATGGTGCCTATACCAGCATCACTGTTAACTTCCTTGAGTTTCCTGGCATCATGTCATCATGGTAAATACAGATGAGAAATGTTCATTTAATACCTCAATATGAACGGGTCAATATAATACCTCAATATAAAAGGGAGATGCGGTAGAGAGGGCTATTCCCACCACCCACCCTCCCCTTTGCAAAACTAAATCGTATCTGAATTAGTTTAGCTTGGAGATACAGCGTGGAAACAGGCCCTTCGACCCACCGAAGCTGCCACCACCATACACTAGCGCTATCCTAGACACTAGGGATAATTTAGAATCTTTACCAAAGGCCATTAATCTACAAATCTGCACATCAATTGGGGAGGAAGAAAGTGTAGAAAGGAACTGCAGATGCTGGTTTAAGAGCCCTCTCTAGCTCTCTCTTGAAAGTATCCAGAGAACCATCCTCCACCGCCCTCGGAGGCATGATGGTGGATGGTGGATGGTGGATGGTGGTGAAGGCGGATACAAGAAAGGGATTCAAGAGGCTTTTAGATAGGCACATGGATATGTAGGGAACGGAGGGATATGCATCACATGCAGGCAGGGGAACATGGTTTAACTTGGCATCATGTTCGGCATAGAGATTTTGGGCTGAAGGACCAGTTTCTGTGCTGTACTTGTATATTCTAGATGAAACAAAATATCCAAACCAATTATGAATTTTAATAAATCCAATAAATACATTAAATCTATATACATTGGTACATTTATTTGCTTGTAAAATTGAAGATATTCAAATAACATTTAAAAATTATACTTGACACAGAACATATTTTAATTGTTAAGCTTTGACAAAGATCGGTTTCTACAATCCAAAATAGTCTACAATCAGAATCTTGCCTTATCCCAAAGAGTTGGGCGAGAGGGCTTCTGGTGTGTCCACCTGGTCCTAACCCAATTTCTGGGTCTTTACTCTGTTAATCTATTGCAGGAGTCAGGTAATCCAAACACATATTTCCATGAAAACAACCTGTTATTCATGGCATCCAACCTGTTTGGTGCTGGGATGGAAATGACTTCCACCACACTTCGTTGGGCCATGCTGCTGATGATGAAGTACCCCCACATACAGGGTGAGGAGCGGTCTGATTGACTACTGTGTGCCCCGTGTGTGAATCCCAACTCTAGCCCTGCCGCCCAGTGCTTTAACGATGCGCTTGATTTCCAGAGAAAGTTCACGAGGAAATCATCAGTATCATTGGGTCAGAACAGTCGCTCAGAGCTGAAGATCGAACGAGTTTGCCCTACACCAACGCTGTGATCCACGAAGTCCTGAGATTTGGCAACATTGCGCCAATGAACCTCCTGCATTCAACGACAGCGGACGTACACTTTAAGGGGTATTTCATCCCAAAGGTAGATAAGGAAAGTGGGTGGATCTGGCTCCTGATATTTGGATATTTACTCCAGGGAAGCAGGAAGTGGGTTGTTGATGTCTTAGGCTCATAAATTTAATTGTGCAATGTTATATAACATAGTTTCTGGTGTATTGTGTGCTTTTGGAAGTGACTTGATGGAGTGGCATTGAGAGGGTGGCCACCGTGCTGCCCTAGTTGGTGTTATGTTATGTGTTGTATGGTTCAAACGGCTGGATCATGAGGAGTTATTCCCAACTCCCATGTGCATTGCCACACAGCGGTTAATGTACAGGATTAATAGCAGCAGCGTGTGTTGTATCCTGTGACATTGGTACAATCTGCAACAGAGCTGAAGAATAATTAAAGATAAGTGATTAAATTGGAATAAAAGATAGTTAACAATGACTTTGGTGATACTGGGTTACTTAAAGACACACCTGGTTAAAGACACACATGCGGCACCCCTAGTGCCACTAGCGTTCGCCGCATTGACAGCAGCCTCTGCCTACAACCCGTTTGTTTTTCAATCTTAAAAAAAAAATTTAGTTGGTTTAAAGTCTGTTTTGGGGGAATATTTAACTTTTCTGTGGGGGAGTGGGGTAGGGTAAGGGGGAAACTGTCTCCCAGTAGCTTCCTGGTGGGGACGTGACTATTCTCCGAGTCGCGTCCTCGCCACCCTCCTCGCGGCCTACCACCTGGATTGGAGCGTCCTTTCCTGCCAGGAACCGGACCAGAGCTACAACAGCGACGGCGCAGCACTGGATTCACCACGGAGCGGGGCGATGCATTACCTGGATCGTCGTTTGGAGCTCCGGAGCGTTGGGCTGACGCTCCACCAGCTGTGCCATTCTAAGGGAAAGAAATTGGTGTTTACCCCTGGTACGACCAGATCAACATTAAGGTCGAAAAAGATACAAACTCAGCAGGTCAGGCACCATCTATGGAAACTTGGATAGGTAATGTTTCAGGTCGAAACCCCTCTTCAAACTCTTCGGTCAGATCCTTCGTCAGACTCTGGGTCTGAAGATGGATTCCAGGGCAGCCAACACTGGGTGAGCGTTGAGAGTGAGAAATAGCGAGGGAGCATAGCAACCGGGGGGGGGGGGGGGGGGGGGCAGCATTTGCATTTTTCCAGCTTGAAATTGTGCAATCTGGTGCATACTGTAGCGAGTCTTTTAACTTGCATTTGAATGCAACATTTATGCTTTAAATTGGATTAGGTATGAATAAGGTTAGGCTAAATTACATTCCTAATTACATTTCGCAATAGAGCCAGGCTCTGATCAACAGGTGCAGCACATGAATGACTGTATTCATATATGGAAATCAGATTATATTCATGCAGTTATGTATATATATATAGAGAAAAACTCAGAGAAACAAAGCAAAAGTCGGACTTCCATCACTGTTCTGCACAAATAAATCAATCAACCTTGTTCAAGTAGGAACTACAGATGCTGGAGAATTGAAGGTAGACAAAATTGCTGGAGAAACTCAGTGGGTGCGGCAGCATCTATGGAGCGAAGGAAATAGGCAACATTTCAGGCCGAAACCCTTCTTCAGACGGTTTCAACCTTACCCTTTGAATATAGTAACAAGACGAAAATAATGCCACATATTCAATCATATATGGTTCAATGAAATTAAGATATATATGTAAAAATATATATGGAAACAGGCCCTTCCGCCCACAAAGTCCACACCGACCAGCAATCTATCATACACCAATTCCATCCATCACGTCAGGGACAATTTACAGAAGCCAATTAACCTACAAACCTGCACTTCTTTCGGATATGGGAGAAACTGGAATATCCAGAGAAAACCCATGTGGTAGTAAGGCAGCAACTCTACCACTGCGTCACCCCATTAAATTATTTTTTCTGTAATACATTTATTATGGTGTCACGTGAATAAAGATGAACACATGATTCTGATTTCTGCCCTTAGTTGGATAACACACATGTCCAGTCATTGTGTTTTATGGCTGGTTTTCATCCTCTTCAGGCTGAAGGTCTCGACTCGAAACATCACCCATTCTTTCTCTCCAGAGATGCTGCCTGTCCTGCTGAGTTTTTCTAGTTTTTAGTGTCTATCCTCAGTTTAAACCAGCATCTGGAATTCCTTCCTACACTATTTGTTTAGCAAAACAGGTCCTATTCTCATTATATAATTTTGTGATCAGCGTGAGAGCATGAGAGTTTTGTGAAATGCGTGAGTCTCATGCTCAATGTGTGAGAGTTGGCAGCCCTGCTAATAATGCAAACATTTTATGCAAGTTCCAATTGTTTGGACAAAAATCACTTATTACTGCTTTATAACAGTTAAGTTACATTAAGACCATGTCAGAAATTATGGCAGTCAACAAAAAATCAACTTTCTCTTTCCCTTAATTATGTTTAATAGTGCCAGGAGATGTAAAACTAGTGCAGAAATTATGAAGGACAACCCTGAACTCGGGATTTCGAGGTACTTGGCTGCATCACATGAATCATACATTCTGGTAATAATAGCCAATGCAAGATAATAGTCGAATAAACACCGGAGGTCTCACTTTCTGTAGTTGGAACATTAGAGGTGCGAATGAGCCAATTAAGAGGGGTAAAATTCTGGCACAATTAAAACCATTAAACATGGATATTGCTTTCCTACAAGAAACGTATTTGAAACAACAAACTCAGATCAGATTAAGGGCAAAGTGGATAGGTCAAACCTACTACTCCGCATTCACTTCTAAAGCAAGGCACGGCCATTATAATTCGGAAAGGTATACCTTTTAAATTAAAGAAGTCCATATCTGATAAAGAGGGAAGATTCGTTATAGTCACGGGAGAAATTTATAATACACCATTAACTATGATAAATATTTAAGCGCCTAAATTTGATAACCCCCAATTTTTAAAGAAAATAGTAGATATAATTGCAGAGCATAATTATCAAAATATAATAATGGGGGGAGATTTTAATTGTGTTATAGACCCATATTTAGATAAATCAATAAAGGTAGGGAAGCGTCTTGTTAAAACTAAGACCTATTATGGGAAACATTTAAGGCATACATTCACGGTGCTATAATCTCTTATCAATAAAAGAGAACTTCAGAGGATAGAACAGGAAATAAAATCACTAGAACTGGACAATGCAAGTGACCCAACCATAGATAAACATAATAAGATAACCTTATTGAAATATAAACTCAATAGAATATTATCGGGAGGAGTAATAAGATTATTCCAAATTACAAAACAGGCACACTTCGAATTTGGGGATAAACCACATATATTATTAGCGAGGCAACTGAAGCAACAAGAAATGGAAAATACTATCACTAAAATTAAATCTGATAATGGCTCTGTCCCACGGGTTTGCAGTCGTTGGCGGTGAAGCGCGGCGTCGCCGGAAGAGGGGACCGCACGGCAACCACGAGAGCGCCGCACGGATGCTGCGCGGGGGGCCAAGTACGTCCGGTTCCATGAGCTTGCGGTTTCGGCTGATGACGTCTTTCGGATCGCGGGGCTGTGGCGGCGGCCGTTCCTCACTGGCGGCGGCTGTGGCAGCGGCCGTGCATCACTGGCGGCGGCTGTGGCGGTGGCCGTGTCGCACACGTGCCTCACTGGCGGAGGCTGTGGCGGTGCAGGTTCGACTCACGGCGCTCGTGCCTCACTGGCGGCGGCTGTGGCGGTGACCGTGCCGCACTCGTGCCTCACTGGCGGCGGCTGTGCGGTAGGAACATATTTTTGGACAGTGTTAGATTTTTCTTAGCACCGTGCGGTGTTGGGAACAACGCCGCACGGCCCCGGCACTGTGCGTTTGACCGAGCCTGCGGTCTCTGGCGGCCCAGGAGCGGTAGATAGTTCCTGTTTCGCCGCCAATGAGACAGGCACACTTCGAATTTGGGGATAAGCCACATAAATTATTAGCGAGGCAACTGAAGCAACAAAAAAAGGAAAATACTATCACTAAAATTAAATCTGATAAGGGTGAGCTTCTAACATTACCAAAGGATATTAATAAAAGATTTGCCCAATTTTATCACAATTTATACACAACTAAAATAAATACAGATGATAGTAAAATTACACATTTTTTAGATAATTGCAACCTCCCTAAATTGGATAGTTTAGAACAAGAGGAATTAGGAGCACGGATTACTAATGAAGAAATAAAACAAATAATAAACTCATTGAAAAATGGGAAGACCGCAGGACCAGATGGTTTTAGTAATGAATTTTATAAACGATTTCAGGAGTCAATTGTACCAATATTACTCAACTTATACACGCAGGCTTATACCGAAAATAAACTACCAGAAACTTTAGCAGAATCAACAATAACGCTTATTCCAAAAAAAGATAAAGATTTAGATGAACCGGGTTCTTACAGAGCTATATCACTTCTAAATAATGATCAGAAAATCTTAGCAAAGATTCCAGCAAGAAGACTGAATAATTATATTAACAAATTGGTAAACCCGGATCAAACGGGATTTATACCCAAAAGACAATCATTTAATAACTCGAGAAGGCTTTTCAATATAATGTACTCTCAGAAAGAGGACATTGAAGATATTTCAGTCGTTACGCTGGATGCAGAGAAGGCATTTGATCAGGTAGAATGGCAGTATTTATATAAGGTACTCTAAAAATTTAATACGGGAGAGAATTTTATTAGATGGGTTAAACTACTTTATGATAAGCCTACGGCAAGAATATTAACTAATAATATGTTATCTTCAAAATTGTATTTATCAAGGTGTAATAGGCAGGGTTGTGCCATATCACCATTGCTATTTGCCCTTATGATAGAACCGCTGGCTGAAAGGATTAGAAATCATCCGAATATCCACAGATATAATACTAAGGACTCAAAGAATAAAATTTCATTATATGCTGATGATATTCTATTATATATTACTAATACACAAATGAGTATCCCCACCTTATTAACACTAATTGAGGAATTTGGTTCTTTTTCAGGATATAGAATAAATTGGAATAAAAGCGAAATTATGTCTTTAAAACCACAGGATGCGAGACACTTATTAAAATTCCCTTTCAAAATTGCAACAGAAAAATTCAAGTATTTAGGTATTCAAATTACGAGAAGACACAAATCATTATTTAGCGCCAAGTTTATGCCACTATTAAATAAACTGAATGTTATGATTAAATTTTGGAAAACGCTCCCACTCTCATTGATAGGTAGAATTAACGCTATAAAAATGACTTTCTTACCACAATAAATATATTTGTTTCAAGTGATCCCAATATATATTCCGAAATATTTTTTCAAAAAACTAGATTCTAATATCACTAATTTTATATGGGATTATAGAGCACACAGAATTCAACGAAACCATTTGTGTAAACCTAAAGAAGTTGGGGGTTTATCACTACCTAACTTTACATATTACTACTGGGCAGTGCATATTAAGAACATAATGTACTGGTTGGATAGTTCCACTCACCAGTCGGAGTGGATAAGAATGGAGAAAGAGGAGTGTTTCCCGTACGATATAGGAACGATCTTGTTCTCACCGATAAAATTGAATAGTATAATATATAAGAAGAACCCAATTATTCACAATACAATAAGAATTTGGAAACAAATAAAATTATCCTTGAAATTAAATAATCTATCAGTACTAACCCCAATATTGAACAATCCTGCATTCAAACCATCTCTTATCGACAAAACATATAAACAATGGGATAGACTGGGGATTAGGAAAGTAGGAGATATGTATGAATTGGGCAAATTGTTATCATTTCAACAATTAAAATTAAAATTTTAACTGAATGATAATCAATATTTTAAATATATACAGATATGTGACTTTATGAAGAAATATATACATAGATTTCAAACTATATTTTTAGACCCTTTAGAAGAAGCAATGAATATTAAGGCTGATTCACAAAAACTAATATCATATTTTTATAATAGTATATTAAATAGAGAATTACCCTCAACAGAGGCACTAAGAGAAGATTGGGAACATGAACTAAGGCTAAAGATCCCGAAAGATAGATGGGAAAAGTATCTGGTGAACACACATAATTGTTCCATTAATGCAAGACATAATTTAATTCAATTTAAATTATTACATAGACTATATTATTCAAAAACGAGGTTGAATAAATTCTACCCAAACATCTCTCCCAGATGCGATAAATGTTTGTTAAAAATGCCAATATAACACATTCATTTGTAGGATGTACAAAGTTGAATAAATTTTGGAGCGATATCTTTGATATATTTACAAAGCTCTTCAAGTCAAGAATAGAACCTAATACGGAATGGATTATATTTGGAATAATAGTAGAAGATATCAATTTAAACAAAGACCAAAAAATGTTCTTTAATTATGGGTTAATAATTGGAAAGAAATTGATACTTAAATTTTGGAAAAATACAGCTATACCAACTATTAAAATGTGGATTAGGAATATGACGGACATAGCACACCTTGAAGAAATGAGACTCCGCCTAATAGATAAATATAACCAATTCTTAAGGAGTTGGTCCCCTTTCATCGACTTTTTGGAATCATGTGATGCAGCGGTACCGTAAAGATTACTGATTTCAGGTCAGGTCGTGGATAGATTTACATCTCCGAACAAAGAATTGAAAATTTCTTTTTTAAGGGCCTTTTTCTACTATTTCTACTTTCTACTTTTTCTTTTCTTATATACACACTTCACGTTTTTCTATTTTCTACTATCTATTTTTCCTCTTTTTCTTCTCTCTATTTTTTGTTTTTTTTTACTTCCTTTTCAAAAACATAAAACTAGAGGTTGTACATAGAATGTATTACGTTATGACATAGTTGGCACCTAAAATTAGGTACCACTGTAGTGTTTTGTATTGTATTAACTTCTAATAAAATTAAACAAAAAAACAAAAAAAACAAAAAAATCAACTAACAAATTAAAGCAAACTAAAAGAAAATAACATGTTCCCTTTCCTGACTCTACCTCATAAGTACTTTAACGCTGTTAACAGAGCAAAGGGATATTAATCTCAAGAATCAAAATGGGGAAAGTGAGGGCAATTTTGCTTAAATGGTCATTCTAAGCCCATTCAGATCTGCATAGTCAGAGTTATACAACATGTACACGGCTGGCCCAATTTGTCCATAATGATCAAGTTGGCATTCTGCGTGCCCGGGGACTGGCTGCCGTTCCCAGATCAACTCGTGTCCCAGGGACTGGCTGCAGTTCTCAGGTCGGCTTGCCTGCCCCGACCCCGTGAAAACGAATTGAAAGAAAAAACACGTTTTTTTGGGTTACGGGCCGGATTCGGCCCGTGTGCCATAGGTTGCCGAACCCTGTCCTAGATGTTTGGCCTCATTGTGGTCCCCCCATGTTTTACAACCAATTCACCTGGTTGGTTCTATCTCCGGCTGCTTCATGTTGTCGGTGGCTGCACATCCAACCAAGAAAGAAGAGAAGAGAAGAGATGCGACGTCACTCACGGTCGCCAACTGACGCGCTTCCCCAGACTGCACAGATCGCTGTGATGTGGCGCAAAAGAGACAAACTGTGCAGGGACTGAAGACAGCGTGAGAATTCTGTCATCAGCGTGAGCATTGGCTGAAATGCGAGACTCTCACGCTCAAAGCGTGAGAGTTGGCAGCCCTGTCTAAGGCCAGGATGTGATAACAGACACACAGGGAGACACATACACAAAGGAAGACACACACACACACAGGGAGACAGACACACACACACAGGGAGACAGACAGACCCACACACGGGGAGACACACAGACACACACACGGGGAGACACACACACACACAGAGACACACATACACACAGATAGACACACACACAGGGAGACACACAGACACGCACACACACACAGGGAGACAAACAACAAACACGGGGAGACACACACACAGGGAGGCACACACACAGGGAGACACGCAGACATGCACACACACAGGGAGACACACACACAGGGAGACACACACACACACAGGGAGACACACACACACAGGGAGACACACACACACAAGGAGACACACACAGGGAGGCACACATACACACACAAGGAGACACACACAGGGAGACAGACACATAAGCACACACACACACCTTTTCTTCCCCCTCCCTCCATCCACCCCTTCCTCCCTTCTGCCCCCATCCTTCCCTCTTTCCTCCCCCTCCCTCTTTCTCCTTCTCCTTTCCTTCCTTCATCCCCTATCTACATTCCATCCCCTTGTCTCGCTTTGCCTCCATCCCTCCCTTTTTTTCTTTCCCTCTCTCTCTCTTTCCCCCCTCCCTCTCTCTCCCCGGCCACCCAATGGGGGGTCTGGCGGGCACAGTGCAGCGTGGATTGGCGGCACTGGTGCTCCCGTGTGAGTTGTAGGGCAGGAGCGAGGGAGGGAGGGAGGGAGGGAGGGAGGGAGCGAGGCTGCAGCGGCGGCCAGCAGCGGAGCGCTCACAGCCGGCAAACCTGTGCTGACACCCGGCGGCTGCACATCCAACCAAGAGAGAAGAGACGTGACATCACTCACAGCCGGCAACCGACGCGCTTCGCCAGACCGTGCAGATCCCTGGCACGCGGAGCAAAGGGACAAACTGTGCAGGGACTGAACTCAGTGTGAGAACTCGGTCATGAGCGTGAGGGCGTGAGAATTTGCTCCAAGGCGTGATTCTCACGTTGAAAGCGTGAGAGTTGGCAGCCCTGGGATCCCGACCTGAAACATCAAATATCCATGTTCTCCAGAGAGGCCGCATGACCCGCTAGGTTTTCAAGGCTGTGTCTTTTTTTGTAAACCAGCATCTGCAGTTCCTTGTGTTAAAATCCACATAATACAGGTTGACACCTCACTCCCTCCTGAGGTCAGGGGCATGAGCACTACCACCTGACCCTGCTGCAATGCCCACATCCTGGGAACAAATAAATGGAAAAGAAATGTGGTTAGAAATCCCTACTTTAAGATGAGTGATGGGCAGAGAGACAGAGAGGTTTTGAGAAAGAATTTCAGAGATTAATGTCACTGCGGGTGAAGATGCTGGCGGAGTGATGGAAATTGGAGATGTGTAAGGGGCAGAAGAGTGGAAATGCTGCCAAGATTGTTAATTCCCCTTCAGTGGACGTATTTTCAACAATGCTTTTCAAACAGAATAACAACAGCGATTGTAAATTATATTTTCAGGACACTCCCGTGATCCCATTACTGACCTTGGTGCTTTTCGATAAAACACAGTGGGAAAACCCGAGAGCCTTTAACCCTTCCAACTTTCTGGATGCTGATGGGAAGTTTGTGAAGAGAGATGCTTTTGCTCCTTCCTCCATGGGTAAGATGTTTCTCCATTCTTGGACATCTTTGGTTTTATTGTCATACGTCCCAGACAGAACAATTATATTTCTACTTGCAGCAGCACAACTGAATATTTAATCACAGCATTCTGCAAGCGAAATAATAAAAAAAAGTTTGGTATATATATAAATTTATATACATATATGTATGTGTGTGCGCGTGTATGTATGTGTGTGTGTTTTGTATATATATCCACCTACACATACATGTACCTGTCCAAGTGTCTTTTCAATGTTGTAATAGTACCTGCTTCAACTACCTCCTCCGGTAGCCTGTTCCATCTACCCACCACCCTCTGAGTGAAAACGTTGCTAGGGCAGAAAGGTGAGTATGGGACTGGGAAGGGGAGTTAAAATGGCTCTTATTGGACTTGCTTTACCATGAGACAAATATTACTGTTCATTATTTTGGAGTGAAGCTGAAAAAAATTGAGGGCAGCAAGGTGCCGCTACTTGTAGAGCTGCTGCCTCCCAGCACCAGAGAGCCGGGTTCAATCCTCACTTCAGTTGCTGTCTACGTGGAAGTTACACGTTCTCTCTTTGACTGCGTGTGTTTTTTCCGGGTGCTCTAGTTTCCTCCCACATCCCAAAGACGTGTGGGTTTGTAGATTAGTTGGCCCTCTGTAAAATTGCCCCGAGTGTGTAGGGAGTGAATGTGATAATATAAAGCTGGTGTGAAAGTGCGATTTATGGTCAGCGTGGACTCGGTGGGCCTAAGGGCCTAAGGGCCTATAGAAAGATATAAAATTCTTAAAGGATTGGACAGGCTAAATGCAGGAAAAATGTACCCGTTGATGGAGGTATCCAAACTAGGGTGTCACAGTTTAAGAATAAGGGGTAGGCCATTTAAGACAAAGAAAGTTGTGAATCTGTGGAATTCTCTGCCACAGTGGAGGCCAATTCACTTGATGTTTTCAAGAGAGAGTTAGATTTAGATCTTAGGGCTAAAGGAATCCAGGAATATGGAGAAAAAGCAGGAACGGGGTACTGATTTTAGATGATCAGCCATGATCATATTGAATGACGGTCCTGGCTCGATTGGCCTACTCCTGCACCTATTTTTTTTTTGTTTTGTTTTGTTTATTTTATTAGAAGTTAATACAATCCAAAACAATACAGTGGTACCTAATTTTAGGTGCCAACTATGTCATAACGTAATACATTCTATGTACAACCTCTAGTTTTATGTTTTTGAAAAGGAAGTAAAAAAAAACAAAAAACAGAGAGTAGAAAAAGAGGAAAAATAGATAGTAGAAAATAGAAAAACGTGAAGTGTGTATATAAGAAAAGAAAAATTAGAAAGTAGAAATAGTAGAAAAAGGCTCTTAAATCCACGACCTGACCTGAAATCAGTAATCTTTATGGTACCGCTGCATCACATGATTCCAAAAAGTCGATGAAAGGGGACCAACTCCTTAAGAATTGGTCATATTTATCTATTAGGCGGAGTCTCATTTCTTCAAGGTGTGCTATGTCCGTCATATTCCTAATCCACATTTTAATAGTTGGTATAGCTGTATTTTTCCAAAATTTAAGTATCAATTTCTTTCCAATTAATAATCGCTTTTATTCCAATTTATTCTATATCCTGAAAAAGAACCAAATTCCTCAATTAGTGTTAATAAGGTGGGGATACTCGTTTGTGTATTAGTAATATATAATAGAATATCATCAGCATATAATGAAATTTTATTCTTTGAGTCCTTAGTATTATATCCGTGGATATTCGGATGATTTCTAATCCTTTCAGCCAGCGGTTCTATCATAAGGGCAAATAGCAATGGTGATAAGGCACAACCCTGCCTATTACCCCTTGATAAATAAAATTTTGGAGATAACATATTATTAGTTAATATTCTTGCCGTAGGTTTATCATAAAGTAGTTTAACCCATCTAATAAAATTCTCTCCCGTATTAAATTTTTGAGATAACTTATATAAATACTGCCATTCTACCTGATCAAATGCCTTCTCTGCATCCAGCGTAACGACTGAAATATCTTCAATGTCCTCTTTGTGAGAGTACATTATATTGAAAAGCCTTCTCAAGTTATTAAATGATTGTCTTTTGGGTATAAATCCCGTTTGATCCGGGTTTACCAATTTGTTAATATAATTATTCAGTCTTCTTGCTAGAATCTTTGCTAAGATTTTCTGATCCATATTTAGAAGTGATATAGCTCTGTAAGAACCCGGTTCATCTAAATCTTTATCTTTTTTTGGTATAAGCGTTATTGTTGATTCTGCTAAAGTTTCTGGTAGTTTATTTTCGGTATAAGCCTGCGTGTATAAGTTGAGTAATCTTGGTACAATTGACTTCTGAAATCGTTTATAAAATTCATTGCTAAAACCATCTGGTCCTGGGGTCTTCCCATTTTTCAATGAGTTTATTATTTGTTTTATTTCTTCACTAGTAATCCGTGCTCCTAATTCCTCTTGTTCTAAACTATCCAATTTAGGGAGGTTGCAATTATCTAAAAAATGTGTAATTTTACTATCATCTGTATTTATTTTAGTTGTGTATAAATTGTGATAAAATTGGGCAAACCTTTTATTAATATCCTTTGGTAATGTTAGAAGCTCACCCTTATCAGATTTAATTTTAGTGATAGTATTTTCCTTTTCTTGTTGCTTCAGTTGCCTCACTAATAATTTATGTGGCTTATCCCCAAATTCGAAGTGTGCCTGTTTTGTAATTTGGAATAGTCTTATTACTCTTCCCGTTAATATTCTATTGAGTTTATATTTCAATAAGGTTATCTTATTATGTTCATCTATGGTTAGGTCACTTGCATTGTCCAATTCTAGTGATTTTATTTCCTGTTCTATCCTCTGTTGTTCTCTTTTATTTACTTCATTTTGAAAACTTTGATAAGAGATTATAGCACTGCAAATGTATGCCTTAAAGGTTTCCCATAATAGCGATACAGAAATACCCAGCGTCTCATTGATCTCGAAAAAAAAAATTGTTTGTTCTTTTATATACTCATAACCCTGCGGGTTATTTAATATTTGTGCGTTGAATCTCCAAAAAGGTTTTATACCCGGCATTCCCTCGATTTTAAGTATAAAAGTCAGTGGTGAATGATCGGAAATAATACTATTATGGTATGATGGTTTAGTCGTATACGGGATTAATTTTGCATCCAATAAGAAATAGTCAATTTGTGAATAAGTTTTATGAGCCGATGAGTAAAACGAATATTCCCTTCCAATTGGGTTTGCTATTCTCCAAACATCAGTTATGTTATTATTTTTTATATAAGTATTTAAAAATTCACAGGTCTTAGTTTTAACAAGACGCTTCCCTACCTTTATTGATTTATCTAAATATGGGTCTATAACACAATTAAAATCTCCCCCCATTATTATATTTTGATAATTATGCTCTGCAATTATATCTACTATTTTCTTTAAAAATTGGGGGTTATCAAATTTAGGCGCTTAAATATTTATCATAGTTAATGGTGTATTATAAATTTCTCCCGTGACTATAACGAATCTTCCCTCTTTATCAGATATGGACTTCTTTAATTTAAAAGGTATACCTTTCCGAATTATAATGGCCGTGCCTTGCTTTAGAAGTGAATGCGGAGTAGTAGGTTTGACCTATCCACTTTGCCCTTAATCTGATCTGAGTTTGTTGTTTCAAATACGTTTCTTGTAGGAAAGCAATATCCATGTTTAATGGTTTTAATTGTGCCAGAATTTTACCCCTCTTAATTGGCTCATTCGCACCTCTAATGTTCCAACTACAGAAAGTGAGACCTCCGGTGTTTATTCGACTATTATCTTGCATTGGCTATTATTACCAGAATGTATGATTCATGTGATGCAGCCAAGTACCTCGAAATCCCGAGTCCAGGGTTGTCCTCCATAATTTCTGCACTAGTTTTACATCTCCTGACACAATTAAACATAATTAAGGGAAAAAGAAAAACATAAAATGAAGTGTTTGTAAAGATTGTTAAATCATACAACTCATAATAGTGAATAAACAAAAAAAAGTGAGTGTAAGTTATCAAAAAAGCGATATCTTACAAAAAAAGCCACCTATGGTGGCTAAGATTAATTTTAAATGGACCTCCGTCGATGGAATTATGCACTGGGCTTTGCCCCCCCTAGTAAAGTATCATCCAACGTTAGTCGGTTTCCTCCACTTATAACCAAAATTATCATGTCAGGTCGATTAATAGCTAAAAAAATTTAAATAAAATAGAAGAAACGCTAGAAGATTTTAAATAAAATAAAATAAAATAGAGTTATTATGGGTTAAAATACCTCATCATTAATCACACTTTTCATGTTAGTTAATTCATAATTAGTATTTAGAATATCTGTCTAACCTCCCGCATCCTTCCTACTATATAGTTAGTCATGTTAGTATAATACATTAAGTTTATTGCGTATATATAGTTAATTAGTTAGTTAGTTATATGCTGTATATCTAAATAATAGATCATATAGTACTGAGACAAAGGCAGACCATCAAGACTGTTTTAAATTAAAAAAAGAACAGTCTAATAAATATCAGGGCTGAAAAACTTGGCGCAGAGCCTGCGACCTTGAACATTCCATCTGTTGAGCCTCAGTTTTTCAGTTCAAGATGAAGTTAGGACTGTTATTAAAACACACATTCTTGCCAGATAAGTCTGTCTGAGAACCGTCTGAACAATTCTAATGTCTTATTTGAATTTTAAAAAAAAACAAGTTCAGCAGGCGTAATGTCTTATTATTCCGTTTTCCCTTGAATTTTATTTAAAATCTCCTGGGCATATTCGCAAGCTGAATCCGGATCCGTGAATGAACGTTGCTCAGCCCTGTATGTAATTAACATTTTAGCTGGGTAGATAACGCCGTAACGAACTTCAGAATGTCCTTGTAAAATACTGCCTGCACTCTTAAACTGGCGTCTTTTTGCCAGTATTTCCCGAGGGTAGTCTCTGTAAAATCTAACAATATTATCAGCAAATGTAAGATTTTCTCCATAGGATATCTTCTTTAATAAATTTTCCAGAGTCGAAATGTCTAAGAACTTTACGATAATTTGACGTGGTGGAGCATTCGCTCCTCTTTGGAAGCGACCAACTCGATGAGGCACATCTATCTTTGGTTTTTCTGGCGGTTTGAAAACATCTTTAAGTAAATTAGTGATAAAATCACACATTTGAGAGCCGTGCTCTGCTCCCTCTTTAACTCCTATTATTCTCAAATTCTGCCTCCTTGACCTGGCTTCCAAATCTTGACATTTCTCATTCAGTTTATTCGTCAGCTCCCAATTCGCGTCGTGTTCTTTTTTCAAACCTGTTATTTCCTGGCCCATCTGCTGCATTTCACCCTCCATCAATTTTTCCGCCTTTGTTAATTGTTTCAGCAAGGAGTCATGTTTATTGTTATAATCTCTCTGCATTCTTTCCAATTCCTTAGCAGTCCTCGACTCCAAATCTTTGAACTGCTGGTTCAGGGATACGTAAAGTTCCTTTAATTCTCCACAACTAGTGTCAATTTTCTTAGAGAGATTATCCTCCATTGTAGAAAAATTATTCTGCATTGTAGAATTCATTTTAGCAAATTGCTTCTGAAGATCTTTAGTAATGTCTTTAATAATATTAACTCTTACCGATTCTTCCCAGCTTTACATTTCTTTCTCCCTTTCTTTTAACTCTTTTGTTTCAGCTCTTGCAGCCATTTCGACTGTTGGTTGTTGAGACTCCAGCTCCTCTTCCAAACTTTCAAAAGTGGATTCAGGAGTGGTTTCAAGCTCATCCAGAGCTTTTTGGAGCTGGAGCTGGAGCTGGAGACTGATTGTAATCTTCTTGGGTCCTCTCTGACCTCTTCCCTTTTTCATCCGATTTTTACCGGTAAAATCGTTTTAAATCCCGATTCCACCGGCACCGTCTGGTGACGTCTGTACCCACGACGTTCAGCAATCCCGGTAAGAGTTTTTAAGTCGATCCTGGCATAGGAACCGACTTTAAACGCGCCTATTTTTCTATGTTTCTATATTTTGATGGATGAATCAATCAAACTTTGGATCTAGTGGAGCAACATTGACATATTTGTGCCTTTGCAGGACGCAGGGCCTGTGCTGGAGAAACCCTGGCCAGGGTGGAGCTCTTCCTGTTCTTTACCACTCTGATACAGAAGTTCCAGTCCTCTGAATGTGAACAATCTGGAGCTTGTGTCCGGTGTGGGCCTCACATCATTCCCAAAATACCAAAACATGTGTGCTGCGTACAGTTTTGGTCTCCTAATCTGAGGAAAGACATTCTTGCCATAGAGGGAGTACAGAGAAGGTTCACCAGACTGATTCCTGGGATGGCAGGACTTTCATATGAAGAAAGACTGGATAGACTCGGCTTGTACACGTTGGAATTCAGAAGACTGAGGGGGGATCTTATAGAAACTTACAAAATTCTTAAGGGGTTGGACAGGCTAGATGCAGGAAGATTATTCCCGATGTTGGGGAAGTCCAGAACTAGGTGTCACAGTTTAAGTATAAGAGGGAAGACTTTTAGGACCGAGATGAGGAAAACATTTTTCACACAGAGAGTGGTGAATCTCTGGAATTCTCTGCCACAGAAGGTAGGTGAGGCCAGTTCATTGGCTATATTTAAGAGGGAGTTAGATGTGGCCCTTGTGGCTAAAGGGATCAGGGGGTATGGAGAGAAAGCAGGTACAAGATACTGAGTTGGATGATCAGCCATGATCATATCAAATGGCGGTGCTGGCTCGAAGGGCCGAATGGCCTACTCCTGCACCTATTGTCTATGTTTCTATGTTTCTATGTTTCTATGTTTCTATGTGTGTCGCTGATGTCAATACATCCATTGACAGAATAAACATTTTTGGCAAGGGAAATCTGTGAGAAAACATCTTTATGTGGTATGGAAGTTATATAGAAGAACACTTAATTTTACTTCGGAGTCACGTGAGTGACTACGTGAAGAACCCCGCCAGTGTGCCTGTGTGTCATTACGTCAGACGCCTTGACGCAAACGGACGTGAGGAGCAGTGCTCCTCGAGTGGTTTGTAGTTTTTCAACTACAAGGTAAGTAAAAACTTTTTTCAGGTTTTCCAGGTCCGTTTACTGTGGGTCTATGGCGATTTTTTCCACAGACGCCATGGAAAAAACGGACAGGGGAAGAGGCGAGCGACACAGCCGACAGAAGTCGGGAAAGTCGGGAGTCCGCGGTTAGAGACCAACCGCCTCTAAACCCCGGTACAGTCGCCAGCGGTGAGCATAGCGACTGTGGACCTGGGGCTGGTGAAAACACAGTCAGCGCCTGTCGGGCAAAAGACAAAGTTTAAATCCCAACGGAGGGAGTCCCAGGCAATGGAAGTAGCTCCAGGGCTAGATACTGCTTTCGAGCGTATTGCCCAAATAGAAAGCCTTTTACATAGGCTGTTGGAGCAAAGTTCACTCAGAGAGGAGTGTTCTGAAAGCCAAGCTGCTGGAAACAGCTCAAACAGCTCCTGGTACAGGGCTAGATACTGCTTTCGAGCGTATTGCCCAAATAGAAAGCCTTTTTCATAGGCTGTTGGAGCAAAGTTCACTCAGGAAGGAGTGTACTGTAATCCAAGCTGCAGGAGCAGCTTAACAGCACCTGGCTCAGGGCTGATGGAATGCACCCTCAGGAATGAGGAGCGTGCTACGGGTCATGAGATTTCAGACCCCGACTCTGACGGTGAGGCTGTACAAGGCGATGAACGGCAGCTGCCAGATGTTCCACCCCTGGCAGTAGGATTCGCTGCCCCGTCAGGGTCAGGAGAGCCATTAGGAGAAGAACTGGCCTCCTTAATAAATTACTTGGTTTACCATTAGCTGGAACAGCAGGAAATGGATGAGACTGCAAGAAGTAACTGTGGGTTGCTGAAAGCAGCAGCAGTGAATCAAATTATCTGGAATCAGTTGCAGAGAATATTAAAGCTGCTGGGTTCTGGAATAACTGCTTTTACCAGAATAGCAGGTAACAACCAAAAGATGACGAAGTTGCATCAGCAAGCACTGGGGTTGCTATGCAGCACCCACTTCGAGATCAATTATCTGAGGAAAGTGCTATACGGTCTACTATGAATCCGAAATTCGCAGCACTCTGCAAACCAAGTAATATACAATTACCCAACTTACTCTTTGGAGAGATCTCGGGAGACGTATTAAAGAGTTGGAAGATGAAGCGAAAACAGGATTGATAAATACATCAATGGTTGCAAAGTCTGTAAAGAGGAAGTATCCTTTCAGACGTCATACGGATCCTAGACCAGGACCAAGTCGCTCATCAACGCAGGGACGTAGCTGGCGGCCTGCAGCGGGAGTAAGGACAAGTGGTTGTGCTTCCGGGAGAATCCAGGGATCTCAAAATACTCAAATGACTCAAGAGGTAGGTGGACCTGGTTCTCAGGGGAACATACTAACTGGATTAAGTCCAGAAGTTGGAGGCAGATTACGTCTCTTCTATAAACATTGGAAGAAGATTACTTCAGATGTGGTAATTCTGAATAATATACAAGGATTTCAATCCAAATTATGATTTGCCTGTCCAGCATGTTCCTAGCAGAACTCTCCACTTTGCGAAGTAATGGAGGTTCAAGTTGCGCTTCAAAACCCTATATATAAAAGGTGTTATTAAAGAATCAGTCTACCAAATTCACCAATTTGGGTCAAATATATTCCCTCGATCAAAAAAGGATGGAGGATGTAGGATTATTATAGACTTGACAAGTCTGAATCCTTTTGTTCAGTGTTTGTTCACTTGCAAGATATGAAGTATTTTAAATTTACATGGATGAACCAATTAGGGCAGTTCAAAGCTCTGCCTAAAGGGTTAACGTTCCCTTCCAGAATATTTATAAAAATCAATTCTGGGGTTGCTGAGAGCCAGGGGCATGTACTAATGGCATACCTGGATGATGTCCTGATTATAGGAAGGACAAAACAGTCAACAGAAGCATCGGTTGCAGTAATAAAATCAAACTTTTGAAAGTTTGGGGGTTTCTAAATTCATCCAAAGAAATCAAGGTTAAAAACATGTACCTCGATTAATTATTTGGGGTTCACAATTGATTTAGCCCAAATGCAAATTACTTTGCCCAGTGAAAAAAGGGTGGAGTTGATTAAAGATTGCAGTAATCTGTTAAACGAGCAAAAACCTCTAATCAGACAGGTGGCTCGAGTACTGGGAAAATTAGTAGATTCCCAGCAGTCCAATATGGACCATTACATTATCAACAGCTGCAGAGAATTAAAGAACAGGCACTGAGAATAAATGCTGGCCATTTTGATAGAACCATGCAAGTAACAACAAATGCTGTTTCTAAGCTGCAGTGGTGGATTCTACATGTCTCAAGCAGTTCAGGCAAAGTGCTGATTGAACAACCTTCCATGATATTACAAACTGATGCCAGTGCACTAGGATGGGGTGCAACTGACTTAACATGGAGCTGCGGAGGCAGATGGAATCAGGAAAAGTTAGTGTTACTGCAGACATGGGGAATTACCTATTTGGAGCTTTTAGGAGGTTTCTATGGACTCCAAGCTTATGGTTCTAACACAACTAAAAGGAAGGTTCAAGTTCAAATTAATAAACACAACAGTAGTTGCCTATATTAATGATATGGGTGGAATTAAGTCGGTGTCATGTGACAAAATGGTTAAATCAACTTCGATCTTGGTGTATTGAAAAGAACATTTGGTTTTCAGCTATCTATCTACCAGGTAGAATGAACACGATAGCAGACACCTGGTCACGAAAAGTTCCATGATAATAAAGAATGGATGTTGAATCAAGAGGTATTCAATGATATAGTAATCAGATTTGGAATGACCGACATCGACTTGAATCATCAGCTATCGAGATATGTCTCATGGAAACCAGATCCAAGAGCAGTGGCGATTGATGCTTTCTCGCTACATTGGGGTGGTATGTTTTCATATATATTTCCACCTTTCTGCCTCATAAGCCAATGTTTGCTTAAAATCAGGCAAGATGCTGCTTCAAGGGTATTGGTAGTACCAGATTGGCCTATACAGCCATGGTATCTGTTGATATTAGAATTAACAACACAAATGTTGATGAAAGTCCCAAAAAGGAGTAATTTATTGCTGCACCCTGTAACAGGGTAACAACATCCATTATATCATCGTTTGGATTTGTTGATTTGCAGGTTTTAAGAATGCCTTTTCTGGGACGAGGACTGTCTGAGCATACTGTGGACATGCGTACGGCAGCCGGGAGGAAGAGCACTCAAAAACAGTACCTTTCTTATATTAAGAAATGGGAAGAGTTCTGTGTACAAAAGAATGTGCAATAAAGTACTGCAGATATTTCAAATGTTTAGAATTTCTGTCAAAACTTTATTATGATGAAGGTCTGAGTTGTAGTGCAATGAATTCAGCCAGAAGTGCATTGTCCTCATATTTGGTTCTGGATTCAGAAAGAAACTCAATTGGGTCACACCCAATTGTTTCCAGACTAATGAAAGGAATCTTTAATTCCAAACCACTGAAACCTAGGTACGTGACAATCTGGGATGTAAGTGTGGTACTGAAACTACTTCGTGAATGGTCATCAAGTGTGTCTTTACCTTTGGTCAAGCTCAGTATGAAAGTATTCATGCTTATGGCATGAGTGACAGCACAACGAGTGCAAACACTTGGAAAATTACAAATAGACAGTATGGAAGTAACTGAAGACAAGGTTACATTCTATATCTATGACCTACTAAAGTAAATTAGGCCAGGTGTGACGGGATTTAAAATTATGCTAGCAGCATATCCAAATGATCCATGTCTCTGTATTAAGACATATTTATTACAATACATTGAGGTCACAAAGAATTTGAGAATACGGAAACTGGGTTGTTGATCACACACAAGAAACCACACAAGAGAGTTTCAATACAGACTATTTCCAGATGGATAAAAGAAGTCTTAACAGCTGCTGGTATTAACACTTATGTTTTTACGTCTCACTCGGCTAGGGCAGCAGAAACGTCGGCGGCCAGGGCAAAAGACGGCCCCGTCGACCATATCCTCGCAGCCGCCGGGTGGTCCAATGAGTTGATGTTTCAACATTTTTACCATCGGCCTATTGTTAATGCGGGGTTGTTTGCAGAAACTATTTTAAGTTCTGTGTAAATTCCTCTGGTTTAAAGGGGATCTGATTCATTTCATTATTGAAATGAAATACTGCATTTGTGGTACAAATGTTATTATGAATGCATGATTGATTATTCTCGTTCCGAGTCAATCTATGCAGTGAGAAGCCGGGATTGATCCACGGCATGAAATCACAAAGCTTTAAAATCTTCACGTAGTCACTCACGTGACTCCAAAGTAAAATAGTAAGATTAAACGAGAACTTACCTAAGTTTGAAGTTTGATCTTTATTTTATGAGGAGTTACGTAGGTGATTACGTGCCCACCACGACCCTACCCTCTATCATAAAGGTCAGATGGAAGTTCTTGTATTACTCGTTTTATTATGAGACTATATTACTTCGGTTGTTGTTTTTTGTGATTTCACACCGCTGCTTTGAAGATTGACACGCAGGCGCACTGGCGGGGTTCTTCACGTAATCACCTACGTAACTCATAAAATAAAGATCAAACTTCAAACTTAGGTAAGTTCTCGTTTAATCTTACTATTAAAACATTTATCATAGCCAACAGATGTCAGCTATTTTACATAACCAGACATCGCTTTTATTTAGCCTCACGTGATTGTAAGCCATTTAGCAGCACTTAATTAAATCATTTATCTAGTAATCGAGACACTAAACAAGTTAAGGCTCTGTCTTACCTGTTTGCGGTCATCGGCGGTGAAGCGCGGCGTCGCCGGAAGCGGGGACCGCGCGGCAACGGCGAGAGCGGCGAGCCTATCCACCGGAGCGTCGCACGAATGCTGCGCGGGGGCCGAGTAATTCAAACACGGCGGGTCCCACGTGACTCACGAGCGGCAGCTGTGGCGGCGGCCATCCTGATCGCGGCGCTGTAGCGGTGGCTGTGCCTGCGGCCGTGCAGCACACGTGCCTCACTGGCGGAGGCATGTGCCTCACTGGCGGAGGCTGTGGCAGTGGAGGTTTGACGCACGGCGCTCGAGCCACACTGGCGGCGGCCCGTGCCGCCCTCGTGCATCACTGGTGGAGGTTGTGCGGTGAGTATATAGTTTTCAACATTGTCGATTTTATTTTAGCACCGTGCGGTGTTGGGAACACCGCCGCACGGCCCCGGAATTGTACGTTCTCACGAGTGCGCGGTCTATGGCGGCAGATTCTTCCCGTTTCGCCGCCAATGACCGCAGACTCGTGAGACAGGCCTTTTACTTATTTCTACTTTTGCACCTTTGTATTCTTAATAAATACATTTGTATCTTTGCACTCAATTTATAAACTAATATGTAACATTGTAATATGGTGTGTGTAACCTTGGCTGTAGCTAAAACATAATGGTGGCAAAGTAGACATAGCTGGGAGATTAGAGTAACAGTTGAAATTTAAGGGTGGTGAAAGAAGAAGAGATATGAGGGGAAATGTAAAGTTTAATAGACTGAACCAAGGTCGGGAGTTAATGGTGGCGAGACCGAGAATATTAGAATCGAAGATAGATTGATGCGAGAGGAGTACAGCATGCAAGATAAGGTAGCAGAGATAGGGCTGAATAACTGTAATAAAAAGCTCCCTGTTTCTGTGAATCGGAGAGCAATTAGAGAACGGACAGGTGGTGTCATCTCTGAATTTTCCAGCCGATGTTTGCAAATAAAGGCTTTCGTCTTCTTGAAGAATTCTCCGTGTCTGTGTCATCTTATCCAACTTTGAGTCTCTACACCACGACAAAATTGGCGCAGCGAGCAGGGTGGGTAAGAGACCATTAATTAAAATACAAACAGCCCAGGGCGCTTCCCAGCCCCTCTGTGGCTCCTAGGGACAACAGGAAAAAGGGAGGCCATCCATCAAAATTATACGGTTTTCCACTTCATTTGGATTAATAACCTGTTGTACATGGGAAGCCATTGGGGACACAGAAGTGCCTAGGTAGTTAGAAGGTCTCTCCGACCCAAGAATCTGGCACTAAATTGTTCTAAAAAGGAGACCCGGAGGATTGTCCGAGAAGGCTGCGCAGTGTGTTGAGTAATAATATTTGTGATAAGGAAGTACAGCATTGCATTATGTGATAGTATTAAGAGTTTATTTAGACTTCGTGGATACCACCCTGAGAGGTCATGGGTTGCCCGGATGAGGCAGGTATTAAAACCTCGAGGTATTCTGTGGACACCACCCTGAGAGGTCAGGGGTTTGTACGGGCAGAATAAAGTATTTTGTGGATAACGCCTTGGGTGACTGAGGGTCGTACGGGCAAAATACGGATTTAAGGTAAGTGAGTAACGGAAACAGTGTACACAGTGATAAAATATGGTAGAATAGCAGAAAGTAGAATAGCAATAAGAATAGTGTAAGGTAATATAGTGACTACAAGGACGGAGGAGGTGTAAGGACTGAGTTTCTTAACTGTTTGTGGAGATAACTTGCTGCATTCTCTCTGCTGAGAGACCAAGACGAAATGTGCTCCCTTTGTCTGGAGATTGATGGGAGTGGGGTGTGGTTAGATGTTGAGTGACTAGGAGTTTGATTGGTTGTGATCTTAGTCGGGTGTGGTTAGAATTTGAGTGACGGTGAGCCTGATTAATCACGATCTGAATCAATGTCCAATCATAGCGCTCAGGAACCTGACTGATAGGGGATTAGACCATCCTACTTTAACGTTAAAAAAAGGGAGATAAGAATTATATAAATGTTAATTTTGAAACTTTAATATGTGTAGAAAATTGCATAATTTCTTTGAAGTAAGAATGGAACGAATGTGATTTGTGTGTAAAAACGGTTTTGAATGAATGCATGTTCATATATGTGATAAGTCCTTTGTTTGTTGTAAACCACATGTTGTAAGGATAGGTGTGTGTGTCCCTTTAAGAAACTGTAAGCAGTGGGGGAGGTTACAAACAGCTGTCAGGTAATGATTAATGCTTTGTTTACTCTCAACTTAAAAGGGGAAATTTGGAAAATGTAGGTTGCTTGGTTTTTCTGATGTTTCTTTTATATTTCTTTTCAGTAAGTTAATTTGGAAAATTGTTACTAGTACTAGGAATTGGAAATTAAAAATAGTGTGGAGAATGGATTGAAATAATTGGAAATAAGTTAATTGCTGAAACACGACCAGCTTTTATGGTTTGTTTAGATAAACATTCTGGTTGGAGAAGGGTAATGATTGTTTGCTGAGATTTTCAGAAACAGACCGTGTATAGGATAGTATGGAGAACTACAGAAGGGGGGCAACAGAAGTAGGAAACGACAGGTGTGAAAGTAATAAATCAGCAATAAACAATGGCATGCTGTTTGACACAGTCAGGCAGGGGGTATGGCAGGCCCTCAGACAATGTTACCCACTTAAGGTGGACCCCAAGGAATAAAGGGGAGATCCACTGGGAGAGGCAAATAATCCAGCAGCCTATCTGGAGAACCAGCTGAAAAGGTGGAGACTCGAAACTGAACAAGAACTAGAAGGCAACCAGTTAATGAACACTATATTCTGAACCACTGTGGTGGATGTCATTCCTCCTCAAGTCAAGTCTAGATTGGAGGAGGTGGTGGGATTGTCATTTATTTTCCACCCCCGATTCAGTGATCATTTGGTCCATGCGGTCGAGAAATATCGCAAAGATAGGAAAAAGACTTGCAGACCAGCAGGAAGAGGTGCAGAGAAAAATGATGCAAATGTAACTTGGAGAGCTCAAAAAGAATGAGCATGAAAAAGCAAAGACAATGTTGTCAATAAGAACAGACCTGGTTGAAATGACTGAAATAAGTGATGCACCAACACACAGTGAGTCCTATGCCAGAGCCAAACGGGGGCCAGAGAATTCCATGCCAATAATAAATGTCTTTGGGGGAGCATTTCATCAAATGCCCTATCAGGATTGAAATAAATCTGGATATAAGCCCAGACAGGACTGGGGTCCCCAAGGGAGGGAGGGATCTCAAGGAGGAGGTCAAGAAAGGCTAGTAAGGAGACAGGTAATGGATAAGGTGTGTTGGGGATGTGAACAGGTATGGTAATCAGGAAATAATAATAATTATATTAAGATAGTGCTGAACATTGCTATGATAGGAACATTAAGAAGAGCTATTAAATACACCTAGGCTAGGATGCCGCAGGGATTTAAATACCCGCCCCATGTTTTTAATCAGATGTTAAAGGCAGATTTGGAAGGTGTACCCTTAGAAAGTATTTGATACAGTATGTGGATGATTTGTTGGTTTGTTCCACCAGCGAGAAGCAATGTGAGCGAGACATTTTAATTCTCTTGGAAAAGATGGCATAGGAGGTCATAAAGTATCCAGGAAGAAGTTGCTGTTTTGTCAGCAGCAGGTAGAATATTCAGGACGAGTAATATCTAAAGAAGTAAAAGCTATAGCGCAGGATCAAATTGAAGCGATAATTAAAGCTCCCAAACCTCAGACAGTAGGACAGATGATGATGATCTTGGGAATGGCAGGATATAGTTCAGACTAGATTGGAAAGTATGTTGAAATTGTGATGCCTTTAAGGAAAATAATGAAGGAAGAAGGACACGCATGTCTGAGAAATGTTTTACAGTCAGAGCCTTTGAATGAAGGGGACAAAAAGGTTTTGCTTGTGGATGTTTCTTGTTAAAGGGATCATAATAGCAAGTATGCAGGGTTTGCAGTGGTGCATCAGGATGAATTAGAATTTAAGGTAATTAAATTGGAAGCATGCCTGCAATCTTGCTCAGCTCAGTTGGAAGAAATTAAGGCTTTAAGAGCAGCATGTGACATGAAGGAGGGTGAGAAAGCTGAAGTTTATACCAACTCAGCATATGCACATGGGGTCTGTCACATGTTTGGAGAAGTAGGGAAACAGAAAGGCTTTGAGAAAAGCAACGGAGACTCCATGCAAAGTTAGCAGTAAAGTACAGACCTGATAAAGGGCAAAAATGAAGCCTGGGGCACTAGCTGTCATTAAATGCCAAGCACATAAGAAGGGAAATCAAAGTGCAGACGAAGCAGCCAGAACAGCATCTGGAGGATGATCAGCTGTTATTGCGCCTAGGGTAAGCTTGGATCGATTTAGGTGCAGGGACTGTAATAAAGTTTCTGATGAATGAGGTAATCCCGAGGTTTGGTAGACCTACAGGAATCAGCTTTGACAACGGATTGTTTTCATTCAGAAAGTAGTCAAGCTGGTGCTACAGGCCCTTGGAGTAAAACAAAAATTTGGGTGTGTAACACCTGCAGTCACAGGGCATGGTGGAAAGAATAAATGGAACATTGAAGGCTAAGATAAATAAGATTTGTGTAACTACAAAGTTGAATTGGATTGATGCCGTGCCATTGGCACTGAAGAGATGTTGCATGCAAACTAACCGAATAACCCACATAACACCACATGAGACTTACTGGCCGACCCATTCCGGTGGCACAATGGAGAGGTCCCTACAAGGGACCGAGTTTGGAACAGTTAGAGGTAGAATTTAAGAAGTATATGCAACAGTTAATTATGATATACAAGTCTATTTATACACAGGCAAAGCAAAAGCAGTTGGAGGTGGACCAGGAAGAAGGACCCTTTAAACCTGGAGACAAGGTGTATGTATGAGCTTTCCGAACCACCCACCACTGTTCAGGTAGAAGGTTGATCTACCTGGTACCATCTCAATCCTTACATGAGGGCTGTCCCGCAGGTACGACTCGATAATAGCCCTGAGGTAAGTGAACAGGAGGACAAAGAAGTAAGGGAAGAGCAGAGCTCTAACAAGATAATGTGAGATTTTGGAGACATTAGTGACTATGAGACTGGTGTAAATAAGGTCAGAATGAGGGGGTGTATGTGTCTTGTCTTGTTTGGGGAACAAAGCTGCACCTTCATACCTAATAATACTAGCCCGGAGGGGTCTTTCATTAAAGCCATGGATAAGCTAAAAAACCTAAGGAGTGAGGTTAAACGAAATGCAGGGTTCGGACATCAATTGTTTGGGTGGCTGGAGAGCATGTTGGGGGGTTGGGGAGCATGGCTAATTAAAATTGGTTTGACCATTGGGGTTGCACTACTTGCAGTGGCAATTATGTTGTGCTGCGTTTTCCCCTGTATTAAGTCTCTCCTGGTGAAAGCTACTGTGAAGCATCTACCAATGATAACAGGGGAAGACGAATCCGGCCCTCAAGGGACTACGTGAAGAAGAAGCCCGTCCAGCCGCACATGCGTCAATCTTCAAAGCAGCGGTGTGAAATCACAGATAATAATTACTGAAGACTTCCGGTGGCGCCATGTTACACTAACAGACGCACACCTAGCTCCGCTCCCGAAAAATTGCGATTTTTCGCGTTAAAAACGGGTCTACTGGTTGGGACCGATTTAAAAAACTTACCAGAGCTTCTGGACGTCGCGCTGCTGACGTCATCAGTAAGCACTGTGAATTTAACGGAGGTTTAAAGCCTTTTAAATGAAAAAATCGTCTCCTGCTCAGAGTCCTCAAAGAACAGTCACAAGACAGCTCCTGCAAAGCCAGACGAAACCTGAAGAATCTACCTCTGTAGGGGTCCCTGAAGTGGTTGCTGAAATGACTACAAGATCCAAGACTGAATTGGCTAAGGACAAAGACAAAGAATTTGAGGAATTAAAGAAATTGGTAAGAGAAGGATGAAATTGTGGATGGAAATAATAAAATGATGGAAAAAATGATGGAAAAAATGGAAAATATGATGGAGAATATGAGTGCTGGTAATCAGAAAGTTATTGATTCAATTGGCACCATAAACAAACGAATTAATGATGTGAAAGGAGAATTATCGGAGAGAATTGATAAGGTGGAAGAATCTACCACGGACAAGTTCAAGGCTGTGCTTGAAACAGTTGCTTCAAATCTGAATACAATGAGAGAAATGGAGATATATATGGCACGACTGGCTGAAGATATGGAGAGAATGAGGCAAGAACAAGATCAAACTACAAGACAGATGGCGATTCAGCTGATGAAAGTTTCGGACAAATGCCTTGATCTGGAAGCTCGTTCGAGATGCCAAAATCTAAGAATTGTTGGAGTGTCAGAGGGAGCTGAGGGAATGGACATTCGTGAGTTTGCTGGGGGCTTACTCAAACAACTGTTTAATCTCCCCACTGAACCGAAAATTGAAGTGGCACATCGAGTACCGAGATTTATACCAAGATCACAAACAAGACCAGACCATCCACGACAGATTATCGTGAAATTTCGGGACATTTCAGACCTTGAAGGGGTGATGAGGAAAATCAAATATGGAGTGCAATTGATGTTTGATAAGGACTGTATCAAAATATTCAGGGACTATCCTTATGAAATTGTACAAAAGCAAATTCAGTTCTCAAAGGCAAAAGACATTCTTAAAGGAATTCAAGATGTTAGATACGGTGTTTTCTATCCAGCTAAGATGCGGATTACCTATAAGGGGAAGGAAAAATCTTTCATAAACCTGGAGGCTGCATACAAATATGCCCAAAGCATCGTGGAAGAGAATGCCGCTCAAAGAAAGTAGCGGGAAGGTATGGACAAATGTTTCTCTTTATTATTCCACAGTTATCGGCTGAACAGAAGAGAAGAAACAGTTCTTTTAGTACTTTAAAAAAAAATAATAAGATGGAGAAATTTTCCATGTGCGCCTGTCTAGACTCTTTATCTGTGGAATTTTAATTCAAGGACATTCTGTGTTCCAAGCGAAGCAAACAGAGAATAACACGGGAACGACGAACCGAAGAGCAGAATGTGGAATACACCAGAAGCAATCACTGTTGTTTAAGAGATTAAAATACTAATTTAAATCACAAAGAACTAATCCTTTTAACAATATTAATATAGAAATAGTAATGGATGCTAATAAGAATTGCAGAATGGGGAAGAATTTAGATAAGTAATACAAAGAGGGAACATCCCTTTTATAGAGGGCGATAGTTGATAAGGAAATAACTAATAACAAATTTAAGAACTAACACAAAAAATTTAATAAATTTAAGTCTTATCTATAATTGGGGGGAGGGGAGGAGAAACGAGCACCTGGCTTAGATCCAGGAGCACATTTCATGTTAACCCCTTCAACCAACAGTTGATTATTATTGAAGGTAAAACCATACGTTTAAACACTTAGTAGATAAAATTATATATATGTATGATAGGTCATAACGAAATATATATAGATATGGTAAATGGGTGCTATATATCTGATTTTTAGGTCCCGTTCCACTATGCTATGAGTAATCAAGGGAGCAGAGCTAATTGTTTAATATCGACAATGGAAGTCGATACAACGTTTTCTCCCCCCTATAGGTGGGCCACTTGTTACAGTGTCGACAAGTTTAGACACTGTATTTTCACTTTTTCAATTTTTTTTTTATCACAACAAGTCACATGCTTGTGTTTTTTGTTTAGGGATAATCGCAAAAGGGATCTACCAATTGAACTTAGTAATGCAAAGGTTCACCCAATATCTAAAGACCTGAGGTATGGATGCACCGTAAGATTTAAGGGTATTATAACCATTCAAAATGCAAGACGTTAAACAAAAGAAACTGGGAGGAGTCGCATTCTGTAGTTGGAACATAAGAGGTGTTAATGAACCTATTAAAAGGGGTAAGATATTAGCTCAGCTGAAATTGTACAATACTGACATCATCTTTCTACAAGAAACCCATCTCAAATCCCAAGATCAGGCTAGATTGAGGGTGAATTGGATAGGCCAAATATATCATTCTTCATATACTTCAAAATCTAGAGGTACGTCAATCATTATTAGAAAAGGCATACCATTTAAAGCAAAGAATACCATAACAGGTAAGGAAGGGAGATATTTGATAGTTACAGTAGAGATCCACGCTTCCCCAATTACCTTGGTAAATATATACGCGCCTAACTTTGATAATCCTCATTTTTTCAATAAAATCCTGAATATAATCGCAGAATCTAATTACCAAAATGTTATAATAGGAGGAGACTTTAACTGTGTTTTAGATCCGTATTTAGATAAATACATACATAAAAAATACCAATATAACAGATGTTTGGTGGATCGCTAATCCGACTGGCAGGGAATACTCGTTTTATTCAATGGTACACAAAACATACTCACCTATAGATTATTTCCTGGTGGATACAAAATGAATCCCCTATACTTTGAACCCAAAATACCATACCAACACGGTCTCAGATCACTCCCCGCTAACTTTCTTTTTAAAACTAGAAGGAATGTCTAAGAACAAATCGTTTTGGAGGTTTAATCCTCAGATTTTAAAAGACCCGCAAGGGAGTATATATCTAAAAAAACAAATGGACCTCTTTTTTGAAATAAATGACACTCCAGATATATCGCCCACTTTATTATGGAAATCCTTCAAAGCATTTATTAGAGGCGTTATAATTTCATACCAAGCTTTTCAAAATAAAAAGAACAAGAACGAACAAAGACAGTTAGAAGAACAAATTAGGCAACTGGATATAGATAATGCTAAAGATCCAACTATGGATAAACACAATAAAATAATAATTCTGAAATTTAAATTAAATAAATTATTATCAGCCAAATTTATAAGACTATTCCAAATTACAAGACAGGAACACTTTGAATTTGGGGATAAACCACACAAGCTCTTGGCACGTCAGCTAAAAAAACGAGAAAAAGAACACACGATCCAAAAGATTAAATCAGATAGAGGGGAATCATTAACTTTACCGAATGATATTAATAAAAGATTTGCGCAATTTTATTAGAATTTGTACACATCCAAAATGACAACGGACACCAATAAAGTCACAGAGTTAGAAACATAGAAACATAGAAAGTAGGTGCGAGAGCAGACCACCAGGTCCATCGAGCCCGCACCGCCATTCGCTCATGGCTGAACACCAAACAAACACCCCTACCCACAAACAGTAGACACAAGACACAGAACACAAGACACTACCCTCCCCTTTATACCGCTATCACCCCTCTCCACCCCAAGAACCGCGTGATCTCCTGGGGGAGGCAAAAAAACGGATAAAAACCCAGGTCCAATTCGGGAAAAAAATCCGGGAAATTCCTCTCCGACCCCAATCCAGGCGATCGACACTTGTCCAGGAGATCACTCAGGTCTTACTATACTAACCCTACCTAGGTCCATATCCCTGCCCTCTCCCCGTAGCCCCTTATCCCCTTGGCAGCTAAAAAACCATCTATTTTAGACTTAAATATATTTAATGTTTCTGCTTCCACTGCTCCCTGGGGCAGTGAATTCCATAAATTAACCACCCTCTGGGTGAAGAAGTTCTTCCTCATCTCAGTTTTAAAAGAGCCCCCCCTTATTCTGCAACTATGTCCCCTAGTTCTAGTTTCCCCGATCATTGGGAACATCCTCGGTGCATCCACCCGATCAAGGCCCCTCACGATCTTATATGTTTCAATGAGATCGCCTCTCATTCTTCTAAACTCCAAAGAGTAGAGTTCCAGCCTACTTAACCTTTCCTCATATGTCAATCCCCTCATTGCAGGAATTAATCTTGTAAACCTTCGCTGCACTGCCTCCAGGGCCAGTACATCCTTTCTTAAATATGGACCCCAGAACTGTACACAGTATTCCAAATGTGGTCTCACTAATACTGTGTACAGCTGTAGCAAGACCTCCGTGTTTTTATACTCAATCCCCCTAGCAATAAAGGCCAAAACTCCATTGGCCTTCCTGATAGCTTGCTGCACCTGCATACTAACTTTTAGTGATTCATGTACTACTACCCCTAGATCCCTTTGCGTTGCATTACAGCGCAGCTCCTCCTCATTTAGAAAATAACTTGCCCTATCATTTTTTTTCCCAAAGTGAATGACTTCACATTTATTAGTATTAAATTTCATCTGCCAAGTTGTTGCCCACTCACCTAGCTTATCTATATCCTTTTGCAGACTCTTCCTATCCTCCTCATCCCCTACTTTTCTTCCCATTTTTGTATCGTCCGCAAATTTTGATATATTACACTTGGTTCCCTCCTCCAAATCATTTATATAAATTGTGAACAACTGGGGTCCCAGCACCGACCCTTGCGGAACCCCGCTAGTTACCGGTTGCCATCCCGAATATGAACCATTTATCCCCACTCTCTGCTTCCTATTTGTTAGCCAATCCTCTACCCATGCTAATATATTACCCCCAATCCCATAATTTTTTATTTTTAGCAATAGTCTCTTATGTGGCACCTTGTCAAAAGCCTTTTGGAAGTCCAAGTATACCACATCCACCGGTTCCCCTTTATCCACCCGGGTTGTTACTTCCTCAAAGAATTCGAGCAGATTCATTAAACAGGACTTCCCCTTCACAAAACCATGCTGGTTCTGTCCGATGAAGTCATGTCCATCCAAGTGCCCCATTAGTGTTTCTTTAATAATTGTCTCTAACATTTTACCCACCACCGATGTTAGACTAACCGGTCTATAGTTACCCGCCTTCTGTTTACTTCCTTTTTTAAATATAGGTGTTACATTGGCCATTTTCCAATCCACTGGGACCGTTCCTGCCTCCAGGGAGTTTTGGAAAATTATTACCAATGCATCCACAATCCCCACCGCTATCTCCCTCAAACCCTTGGATGTAATCCATCAGGCCCAGGGGATTTATCCTCCTTCAGTCTCATTAATTTCCCTAATACCACCTCCTTGGTGATCTTAATAGTATTTAGCTCCTCCATTCCTACCGCCCCCTGTTTATCCAGCGTTGGAATATTTTTTGTGTCTTCTATGGTGAAGACTGATACAAAATACTCGTTTAATGCCTTTGCCATTTCCATGTTCCCCACCAACAACTCTCCAGTCTCACCCTCCAATGGACCAACGTTCACCTTAGCCACCCTTTTTCTTTTTATATAGCTATAAAAACTCTTACTATTAGTTTTTATGTTGTTCGCTAAATTCCTTTCATAGTCTATTTTCCCCGTCTTAATTAATCTCTTAGTTATTTTTTGCTGACCTTTAAATGCTTCCCAATCCTCTACCCTCCCACTATCTCTGGCTACCTTATATGCCCTTGCCTTCAGCCGAATACTATCCTTTATAGTTTTACTGAGCCATGGCTGACTGTTCTTACCCTTACCCCTCTTTTTCTTCATAGGAATAAATTTTTCTTGAAGGTTATACAGTAGATCCTTAAACGTACACCACTGCTCATGTACCGTCTTATTCTTGAGTCTGCTATCCCAGTCAACTTTGATCAGCTCAGTCCTCATACCTTCATAATCCCCCTTATTTAGACTAAGTACCCTAGCCTGAGTTTCAACCTGCTCCCCTTCTATTTGAATATGGAATTCGACCATATTGTGGTCACTTGTTCCCAACGAGTCCCTAACTATGACATTTTTAATTAATCCTGCTTCATTACACAGGACCAGATCCAAGATTGCCTCCCCCCTTGTCGGTTCTGTGACATACTGTTCTAGGAACCCGTCTCTAATACATTCTATAAACTCTTCCTCTAGTTTACCCTGCCCAGTTTGGTTTGCCCAATTAATATGAAAATTGAAGTCCCCCATAATTACAGCAGTTCCCTTTTTACATGCGTCAACTATTTGCAGATTTATGTTCTGACTAACAGCGGCACAGCTATTTGGAGGTCTATAAATTACACCCACTAGTGTTTTTTTCCCCTTGTTATTCTCTATCTGTACCCAAGCTGTTTCACTATCCTGATCCTTCAACGCAATATCCTTCCTCTCTATTGCCGTTATTCCCTCCCTTATTAAAAGGGCCACCCCTCCTCCCTTTCTTTCCTGTCTATTTTTTCTAATTGTCGAGTACCCCTCTATATTTAACTCCCAGTCCTGATCCCCTTGCAGCCATGTCTCCGTAATGGCCACGATATCATAACTATATATACTTAATTGCACCGTTAATTCATTTATCTTATTTCGAATACTCCGTGCATTTAGATACAGCACTTTCAGATGATTTTTACTACCCTTCCTTTCTGTTTTTGCCTCTTTTACATCTAGAGCTTTATCTTCACACATTCTGGATCCTCCTGTCACATTTTGATTTTCCGTTTCCCCACTGATACCCTGCTCTATTTCCTCTACCCCTGCCGTTATTACCACCCTTGATACCTCCCCCCCGCTACTTAGTTTAAAGACCTCTCTACTGCCCTAGTTATATGATTTGCCAGGACCCCAGTCCCAGCACCGTTCAGGTGAAGTCCGTCCTTACAGAACAGATCCCCCCTGTCCCAGTACTGGTGCCAGTGGCCCAAGAAACCAAACCCATTTTTCCCACACCAGTCTTTGAGCCACGCATTCAGCTTTTTAATTTTACGTACTCTCGCCGATTTGGCCCGTGGCTCAGGTAGCAATCCGGAGATCAGTACCCTCGAGGTTCTGCTTTTTAATTTATTCCCTAACTGCTCAAACTCCTTCAGCAGATCCTCCTTCCTCGTCCTTCCTATGTCATTGGTCCCCACATGGACCACGACCACTGGATCCTCCCCCTCCCTCTGCAAATTTCTCTCCAGCATCGCAGAGATATCCTTAACCCTAGCACCGGGTAGGCAACACAGCCTTCGGGACATGTTCTGCTGGCCGCAGAGAACCTTATCTACCCCCCGAATAATACTATCCCCTATCACAACGGCATTTCTTCTAACTCCCCCCTCTTGAATGTCCCCCTGATCCACGGTGCTGCAGCCAGGTTGCTCATCCCTCCCACAGCCCCTGATCCCGTCCTCACATTGAGTAAGAGCCTCGGTCATGCTCGTCAGGAACAAGGGCTGTGGCTCCTGCCGCATCTCCTCCTGGTTCCCCCTACCTGCCTCGCTTATGGCCACACCTTCCTTTCCTTGCTCACTCACTACTGAATTAGTTAAACTGGTCGGTGTGACCATCCCCTGGCACAAAACATCCAGGTAATACTCCCCCTCCCTGATGTACCGCAGCGTATGTAGTTGGATCTCCAGCTCCTCAATGCGGAGCTCGAGTTCCGCTAGCCTCAAACACTTACTGCAGCTGTAGGGATCATCTACACCATCTACATCAATGGTGTCGACAAATTCCCACATCTCACAGTATTGGCACATCTCCTGGCCGCCCATCTTATATAAGTAAATAACTGGTCCTATTTAAGAATCCCCTACCCGGATTACTATATTGATACACCCTTTATTTATATAATCCTACCTCCTATTGATACACCCCTTATTTATATAATCCTACCTCCTATAAATGGGAAAGTACTCACCCCAGCCGTAAATTACCTACTGGTTTGGCTGTCAAGTAGTAATTCCGTCCGCTCTTCCTGTCTGGTCCACTGCTCCCTTGCAGTGCGTGGCAAACCTCTTAGCCTCTGTTAGCCTCTCGAGCCGCGGCTCCGTCCTTCCTCCCTCGGCGACAGCCCGGGCCGCACTCACTGGAAATGACGCAATCAGCGCCACCTCTGAACTCACCGGAAATGAAGCAATCGTCACACTACCCTATCCTACTGGCCAGTTCTTGGATAATTGTAATCTTCCAAAATTAGAGTTGAAGGAACAAGAGGAATTGGGTGCACAAATTTCAATTAAGGAAATAAAAGATACAATAACTTCATTAAAGAATGGAAAAACTCCAGGTCAGAACGGATTTAGTAATGAATTTTATAAAAGTTTATGACATAATTATACCACGTTTACAGAAAATGTATAAATATGCCTTTAAAGAACAAACATTACCTGATATACTAGCTGAATCAACGATCACATTAATACTTAAAAAAGACAAAGATACAGAAGAACCCGGATCATATCGAGCTATCGCGTTGTTATATACAGATCAAAAAATATTAGCGAAAACATTAGCTAGAAGATTAAGTAAGTATGTTAGTAAATTAATAAATCCGGATCAAACGGGATTTATCCCTAAGAGACATTCATCTAATAATCTGAGACGTCTGCTCAACATAATGCACTCACACAAAACCGAAGAACAAGAATTATCAATTATTTTGTTGGACGCAGAAAAAGCATTCGATCAAGTAGAAAGTAATTACATGGTTATAGTATTACAAAAATTCCAATTGGGAGAGAATTTCATCCTATGGATTAAATTATTATATAATAAGCCTACAGCTAGAATATTAACTAATAACATATTATCTACGAAATTCCAATTATCAAGGGGTAATAGACAAGGATGCTCATTATCACCGCTGTTATTTGCTCTTATAATTGAACCTCTAGCGGAAAGAATTAGAACACATCCGAATATCCATGGCTATAATACAAAATCTTCAAATAATAAAATATCTTTATATGCTGATGATATACTATTGTACATCACAAAACCTCAAATTACTATACCAAACATATTAAATTTAATTGAGGATTTTGGATCCTTTTCTGGATACAGAATAAATTGGACCAAAGGTGAAATTATGTCAATAAAACCGAAAGACTCAACATACCTCTTAAAATTCCCTTTTAAAATAGCTACAGAAAAATTTAAATACTTGGGTATTGAAATTACCAGAAAATATCAAGCCATGTTCAACGCAAATTATAATCCTCTACTTAAGAAATTAAATACCTTAATTAAATTCTGGAAAAAGCTTCCGATGTCTTTAATAGGCCGAATAAATGCTATAAAAATGATCGTTTTACCACAACTTCCATACCTATTCCAATCAATTCCTATATACCTACCAAAAAAGTTTATAAAAAAACTGGATTCAGACATTACAAATTTTATATGGGATTATAAATCCCATAGAATACAAAGAACACATTTGAACAAACCCAAAGTATTAGGTGGCTTAGCACTCCCTAACTTTATGTACTATTATTGGTCAGTAAATATTAAAAATATGATTCAACTGATGGAAACTCTGCCCAGCAGGTGGATTGGATTATAATGGAGAGAGAGGACTGCTCCTCTTGTAATATTGGAGCGATCCTCCTCTCAACAATGAAGTTGAATAATACAAACTATAACAAAAATCCAATTATACATAGTACAATTAGAACTTGGAAACAAATAAAACATAATTTAAAATTAAGAAATCTATCGCTCTTATCTCCAATAGTAAATAATGCTTTGTTTAAACCCTCCATTATAGACAAATCATTTATACAATGGGAAAGATTAGGAATTAAAATGCTCGGAGACTTGTATGAAACTGGAAAATTACTATCATTCCAACAATTACAACTAAAATATAAACTGGGAAACAATCAATATTTTAAATATTTCCAAATATGTGATTATCTGAAAAAATATACAAAAGATTATTATAATATGCCATTAGATTTACTGGACGAAGCAATGCAGACAAAAGCCGAATCAGCAAACTTAATATCTTATTTGTATAATATTATTTTTTAATGTAGAAATACCAACAACGGAAGGTATTAGAAGAGACTGGGAACAAGAATTAGCTATTAAAATTTCAAAAGAGAGGTGGGATGAACATTTATTAAATGTGCACAAATGCTCGATTAATGTAAGACACATTTTAATTCAATTCAAAATTTTACACAGATTATACTACTCAAAATCCAAAATTAGTAAAAATTTCCCAACGTATCACCTATCTGTGATAAATGTCAGTCTCAAGAAGCTATTCATTTGTCTTTTGTACAAAAATTCAAAAATTTTGGATTGAAATTTTTGAAATCTTTACAAAATTATTTAAAATAAAACTGATACCAAAAGCAGAATGGATTATCTTTGGAACAACGGAAGGTAGCCCTGAACTAAATGTGTTTCAAAAGAACCAATTTGATTACGGGTTAATAACTGGAAAAAAGCTTATTCTAAAATTCTGGAAAAATGCTCCTATACCAACAATAAACATGTGGATTTCAAATATGTTTGAAACATTACACCTGGAAGAGATAAGACTTCTCCCGGCAGGCAAATCAGATCACTTCTATAGGACGTGGTCTTCATTTATAGAATTACTACAAGCATAAGGTGCAACAGTACTTTAATAAGGTACCGATGTCAGGACTTGGTAAAGGGGGATGAAAGGTGGCGAGCTGGTATATCCCTTTTGCGCGAAGTTCATAATCGAGTATCTGTTTTTCTCTTTTTTCTTCTTTCTCTTTTTTCTTTCCTAGGGTCTATCTCTTAATCTCCTTTCTCTAATTTCTCGTCTACAGGGTCTTTCTTCTTTCCTTTTGACACGCTTTTACACTAACACTATTTTCTTTCACTTTCTCTATCTTCTCAATTTCAACCTTTTTTTAATAGCTTTAAAAAATGAAGGAGTACATTAAATGTAATAAGATATACGTGGTGTGCATTAATGTAATTGATTGTAATTTAATGTACTTCTAATAAATAAAATTAAAAAAAAATAATAATAATATTTACTGAAGTATGATAGTAGCAATGTTACAAAATTTTGAGATTTAAAAAATAAAGTCTGCAATTTATCCCATCAGATAAAGCATAAAAAGAAGTTTAATTTGACACTTAATTCACTTTCATATCTTCAGTATTAAAAAAGTTATGGCCATTATCATACTCAGAAATTAGCATCTAGTTCCCTATTGCTTTTCCATTGACTTAACACAAAAGCTGTGATCGAGGACAGTTAAAAGCCCATAACTTTCTTAAAAATTATGGTAACTGAAAGAAATTTTCAGGTATTATAGATTGAAGCATTCTGAAACAAATATAAAACAATCTTACTTCGAAGACATGAAAGTAAAGCATATAATTAGTTAGTTACCTAATTGTAGCTAATTACAAAATTCAATTACTAGATCTAAACATCTATCAATTTCTTAAGAATAGATTAACATTTTTAAATAGCCTAAGTGTCCAAATAACATTCACACAATAATTCACAATATAACATAATTTTTAAATCTAATTTTCATGAATTTACAGGCCAAATGGAAGGAATTGAATGTTTAATACCTGTAAATTAATGGGGATTTAATTCATCTTGCGAGTGAGAATTACTGGAACGCGATCTTTTGGAACGTTCATTTGCGGTGAATTTAACCCCGTATTGGCATGAAAAATACTGCCGTTAATTCGGGGAATAAAATCACCGTGTCGCATGACAAAATGTGAATTAAAGGCTTCTTAAGAAGCACTTTTATACATTTAAAGAAAGCACTTTTGTTTACCTGTCCATTGTGTGAAATCCGTCCCCGTTATTGGCGTTGACGCTTCAGGAGCTGCTTTTAAAATGACTCTAGCGCTGACATTGACGATTTAATTTAAAAAAAAAATTCACAAATCGCCAGTAGGAACGATTTTGTCAGCGAAGTTTTGTACTCCAACAAAATATTTCCAGGACAAGGGAGAAACCCGTGTTTTAACCCCGCCCCCCCTTAAAGGCGCCAAAATCGCGCACACGGCCAGTGGCAGAATTACAGCACGACTGAAGGTAAGTTTTGTAACATACCTAATGATAGTAAGATACGTGAAGACTAGAACTACCAGCTTGACCTTTATGAGGGGTGGGAGCGGAGGGCACGTAGTCCCTCATCGTAACTCCTCATAAAATAAAGATCAAACTTCAAACTGGTAAGTTCTCGTTTAATCTTACTCTTTTACTTCGGAGTCACGTGAGTGACTACGTGAAGATTTCAAAGCTCTGTGATTTCACGCCGTAGATTCAAATCCAGGCGTCTCACTGCATTGATTGACTCTAAATAAGTAAAGCAATCAACAATGCACAACCACAACATGGATGCAACCAGTTAATGGTTAATTTATCACCACAATAATAACCCCTTTATCACAAGGGGAAACTTAATACTGAATCCAAAACAGCACCACCAAATAACCACAGGTACTGACTGTAATCTCCTTATGGTAATACTTGTGAAACATCCTTTCACTTGCCCATCCTGCGGCCGCGAGGATATGGTCTATTGGAACATCCAAATCCTTGGCCGCCGATGTTGATGCTGCCCTGGTGGAATGAGATTTAAATTTGTCAGTATCAATACCTGCATCAAGCAACACCTGCTTCAGCCATCTTGAAATAGTCTGAACCGACACTTTCTTGTGCGGTTATTTATGGCTGATAAAAAATGCTGATACTGCACCTCTTAAGGTTCTGGTGGCTTTAATGTAACATCGTAAATGTGATATTACACATAGATGTGGATCCGTAGGATATGCTGAAAACCCCAACTTATATCCTGTGACTCCAGGTCTACTCTGTTTAAACAAATCATAGACATAGAACGTAATAGCATCTGTTGCTATTTCCATCTTGTCTATTCGTAGTTTCTGCAATGTTTGCACTCTCTGTGCTGAAACCAGTGCCCTGAGCATGACTACCTTCATGGTAATTTTGGCCAAGGACAGCGCTGCAATAGGAGTCCATTGACGAAAGAGCATTAGCACATCTCTTACATTCCAGATTTCTGTATACCTGTGTCTAGGCTTAGAATTGAAAATTCCCTTCATAAATCTACAGACCAAAGGGTGTGACCCTACAGGATTTTGTTCTGATTCCCTCCATAGATATGCAGAGAGGGCACTCCTTACAGTATTGATAGCACTATAGCTTAACTGCCAATCAAAATAAAGAGTTGACAGAAACTCTAACAAGTCTGAGATGTCTGCAGTGTGATATGTAATATTCTGCCTTAAGCAAAACACCTCCCATTTCCTTATGTAAGAAATGTACTGCTTCTGGGTACTATCCTTCCAGGTTGCCGCAATAACATCCACAGTACGATCTGATAGTCCTCTTCCGAGATATGACATTCCTTAGAATCTGCAAACCAAGAAACCAATATGATTATGTAAAGGATGTGAATCATCAGTTATAGGGTGCACAAACAGGTTAATTCTGTTTGGGAAAATCATAAGGGGCTTTGTGATCATTTTTAACACTAGAGGGTACCATGGTTGTGTAGGCCATTCTGGTACCACCAATACTCCCGAAGCGGAGTCCTGTTTGATCTTCTGTATACGCTGACTAAATGAGGCAAAATGGAGAAAATGCATACAAAAACATTCTACCCCAATGCAGTGAGAAACATCCACCGCTACTGCCCCAGGATTAGGTTCCCATGACACTTATTTAGGTAATTGGTGGTTAAGTCTGGATGCAAACAAGTCAATCTCTGGCATCCCCAACCGTGCAACAATATTATTAAATTTGTCACGATCCAACATCCATTCTGTATTGTCATTGAATTTACGTGACCTTGAGTCTGCAACTATTTTGAATCTACCTGGTAGGTAGATTGCCGAAACCAAATATTTCTGGTAAACACACCAGGTCCAGATCACGTTAGCCAATCTATCAAAAGATTCTGACTTAACACCACTCAAATGATTAACATATGTTTCTATTCCGTAGTGTTGTCAATCTGTACCTAAACATGCAAACTTTGCATATTAGAGCAATAAGCTTTAGGCCCATAAAATGTTCCTAAAAACTCTCATTAAATGATCCCTTGTTATTGGATCAAAGGTACTTTCTCCACATTCCATCTACCTCCACAGCTGGAAATAGTATAAGTAGCACCCCAACCTAGAGCACTAAAATTAGTCTGTAGAATAATGGAAGGTGTTACAACCAGGATCTCTCTGGAAGCATTTGAGACACTCATGATCCACCATAGTATTCCAGTAATAACTGCAACTGGCAATTACATGGACCTGGCGAAATGCCCTGAATGTATCCTCAACCCTGGAAAAACTTATGAAGATGATACCACATGGGGAGAGGCTCACATTTGATGGAGAGACTGTCAGATTCTACAGGGACTATCCACGCGAAATACTGGAGAAAAGGAATCAGTTTAAAAGAGCAAGCAGTATTCTGCAAGGAAAACCTGATGTGAAATACGGGGTGGTGTACCCAGCGAAGATGAAGATTACATACAACTCTACTCAACGCGCTTTCACGGATCTGGATTCGGCATTTAATTATGCACAAGAAATTGTAAAGAAAATAGAAAAAAGAGAAGTGAAGGTTGATGATTAAACTTTTTAATGGAAAACTGTGCTGTAATTAAGATGGCGGAACTGCTCTAGACATTAACCAGACAGGCTTATCTGTCAGGAATGTGTTTTCAACGACCGAGCCCTGGTTTCAACCTTGAATGGATAAGGGGAAGAGAAATAAGTGAAAAGAGGACATTTTGAAGTAACGCAATCAGATTTGAAAGAAAATCAAAGGAAATTATGGACTTAAGAAATGTTTTAATTAATACAGTATATATGTAATGTAAAGAATTAACTAACTATATAAACCTAATATTACTAATTGATGGCTATGCTATTATATTAATATTATACTAATATGATTAACCAATGTATTAACTAATGGATTTTGGGGGATAAGGGGCCTATAGAGATGATTATTATTAACAGATATATAATGTTAATATGGCAGAAAGGAAATGAAATATAATTTAGGATGTACACTAACACACTACAATTAATGAAAAGGGGTATAAGAATATTACAACATCATAAACCTGTGGGAAGAAAGAGGCGTTAATGATTTGGAAAAGTTCCAGAGGTTTGGGCTGGAAGACGGTTGTATTTAAGATAAGAAATTTAACCCTTGAAACAGGCTGGTAATTAATGGACAGATGAATATATTTGGATACAGGGACAGGGCATGTGTTTTTATGTTTTACAATTCCACGACTCTGTGATACCGAGCAATCAACATAGAAGGTTTAAAATTGAGGTAAATAAGAGAATATTTGAAATAGTAAAGATGATGCTGATAACTTTCTATTGTTGAAACTTTTTTTTCTGTTTTATTCGGCCTGACCAGATAAATTTTTGCTAATGAATTTTTAGTTTTTTTAGATATATTAAGATATATTAAGATATATTTAGATGAAACGGCATGTAGTCATAAATGACATTGTATTTAGGGGGCTGAACTCAATGTATAATTCCATCTACGGAGGTCAATCAATTTTTGGCCATCATAGATGGCTTCTTGTATTTAGGGTATCACCTTTTTGATACCTTAAACGCACTTTTTTTTGTATTTACTTTTATGTGGCTTATCTAACAATTTTTCTTTCTTTCTTCACTATTTCTCAACACACTTTTCTCTTTTTCTTATGGAGGTTCAATATATGGAGGAGAGGTAAAATGACGTCAGAAGTATGGGATGATACCCACATACCCAAAAGCCTGAGGTACTTAACTATACCACATGAAGCAAAATCACCAAAACCTATTAACAATGCAAGATAATAGGAAAAAAAAGAATGGAGGATTCACATTCTGTAGTTGGAATATTAGGGGTGCGAATGATCCAATTAAAAGGGGCAAGATTATGGCCCAGTTAAAATCTTTAAATGTGGACATAGCTTTTCTGCAAGAAACGCATACGAAGCTACAAACACAGATGAGACTAAGGGCAAACTGGATAGGCCAAACTTATCACTCGTCATTTACTGCTAAAGCTAGAGGAACGGCTATTATTATTCGGAAAGGTATACCATTTATATTAAAGAACACTATATCTGATAAAGAAGGAAGGTACACGATAGTGGCGGGAGAAATTTATTCTACACCACTGACTCTGATAAATATTTATGCTCCAAATTTTGATAACCCCCAATTTTTAAAGAAAATTATGGATATAATAGATGAGTATAATTTTCAAAATGTAATACTAGGGGATTCATATTTAGACAAATCAATAAAATTAAGGAAGGGTAGTGTTAAATCCAAGTCTAGTGAATTCTTAAACATATATAAAAAACACTAATATAACAGATGTATGGAGAATAGTTAATCCAACCGGAAGAGAATACTCGTTATACTCATCAGTACACAAGTATTCAAGAATTGATTATTTCTTAGTGGATACAAAATTAATACCATATACGATTAATCCTAAATACCACAATAGTATTATTTCTGATCACTCCCCATTGACTTTTACTTTAAAACTTGAGGGAATGCCAGGTATAAAATCCTTTTGGAGATTTAACACACAAATAGCTAATAACTCACAAGGTTACGAGTATTTAAAACAGCAAATGAAATTTTTTTTTGAGACAAAGGAGACACCAGGTATTTCACCATCTCTATTATGGGAATCTTTTAAGGCATTCATCCGTGGAGTTATAATTTCATATCAAAGTTTTCTAAATAAAAAAAACAGGATAGAACAATGGACGTTAGAAAAGGAAATTAAACTATTAGAATTAGGTAACGCAAAAGACCCAACTATAGATAAACATAATAAGATTACATTATTGAAATTTAAACTTAATCGAATATTATTGGCAAGAGTAATAAGATTATTTCAGATCACAAAACAAGTACAGTTTGAATTTGGGGATAAACCACATTAACTTCTAGCACGACAATTGAAGAAGCAAGAAAAAGAAAAAAATATTATTAAAATTAAATCAGAGAACGGGGAACTACAGTATTAACTTTACCTAAGGACATTAATAAAAGGTTCGCTCAATTTTATCAAAATTTATATACAACTAAAACTAAAATAGAAGACAATAAAATTATAAATTTTTTAGATAATTGTAATTTGCCAAAATTGGATATCATAGAACAAGAGGAATTAGGAGCTCAGATCACGTGAAGAAATAAGAGAAACAATAAAAGAACTGAAAAACGGGAAGACACCAGGGCCTGATGGTTTTAATAATGAATTCTATAAAAGATTTCAGGAGTTAATGGTCCCACGATTACTTAAATTATATACTTATGCTTTTACCGAAAAGAAATTACCAGAAACATTAGCAGAATCTACAATTACGCTTATACCAAAAAAAGATAAAGATTTAGAAGATCCGGGCTCGTATAGAAGTATATCACTTTTAAATACAGATCAAAATTTTTTAGCAAAGATTTTAGCAAGAAGATTGAGTAAATATATTAATAAATTGATAAACCCAGACCAAATGGGGTTTATACCTAAAAGACAATCATTTAATGTATATAATGTATTCACATAAAGTGGAAAAGGAAGACTTATCAGTTATATCTTTGGATGCAGAGAAAGCATTTGATCAGGTAGAGTGGCAGTATTTATACATAGTACTCCAAAAATTTAATATGGGAGATAATTTTATTAGATGGGTAAAATTATTATATGATAAACCAATGGCAAGAATATTAACTAATAATATGTTGTCTCCAAAATTCCAATTATCACGGGGCAATAGGCAGGGATGTGTTTTATCACCCCTGCTATTTGCCCTTATGATAGAGCCTTTGGCTGAAAGGATAAGAACACATCCGAATATTCAGGGATATAATACTAAGGACTCTAATAACAAAATTTTATTATATGCGGATGATATACTTTTATATATTAGAAATTCACAGACGAGTATCCCGAATTTACTAAAGGTAATAGAGGAATTTGGCTCTTTTTCTGGATATAGAATAAATTGGAATAAAAGTGAAATTATGTCATTACAGCCCCAGAAAGCGAATCATCTATTAAAATTTCCATTTAAAATTGCAACGGAAAAATGTAAGTATTTAGGTATTCAAGTTACTAGAAGATATGTCATTATTTAACGCTAATTTTAGTCCTTTATTAAATAAATTGAACGCTCTGATTAAATTTTGGAAAACGCTCCCACTATCATTAATTGGCAGAATAAATGCTATAAAAATGATAGTTCTACCACAAATAATATATTTATTTCAATCCATACCAATATATATACCAAAATATATATTTTTTAAACTAGACTCTAATATTACTAATTTTATTTGGGACTACAAAGCACATAGAATTAAAAGAAATCATTTGTGTGAACCTAAAGATGTTGGGGGACTTGCACCGCTTAATTTTTTATATTATTATTGGGCAGTGCATATTAAGAATATAATTTATTGGTTGGACTGTCCTTCTCAACAGATGGAATGGATAAGAATGGAGAAAGAGGATTGTTTTCCGTACGATTTAGGAGCGATCCCCTTCTCCCCGATAAAATTGAATAATACATTATATAAGAAGAATCCAATTATACACAATATAATTCGAATTTGGAAACAAATAAAATTAACTTTAAAATTAAGAAACTTATCATCATTAACATCAATAGTGAATAATCCGGTATTCAAACCATCTTTTATGGATAAAACATATAGACAATGGGAAAGATTGGGAATTAAAAAGGTGGGTGACATGTATGAAATGGGAAATTTATTATCATTTCAACAATTAAAATCAAAATTTAATCTGAATAATAACCAATACTTTAAATATTTACAGATATGTGACTTTATAAAAAAATATATACCAAGATTACAGAGCATAATGATAGACCCACTGGAAGAAGCAATGAATATTAAGGCGGTCTCACAAAAATTAATATCATATTTATATAATAGTATTCTTAATACAGAATTGCCATCAACAGAGGTAATTAGAGAAGACTGGGAAAAAGAATTAATATCAAAAATTTCTGAACAAACATGGGAAAGGTATTTGATATATGTACATAAATGTTTGATTAACGCTAGACATAATTTAATTCAATTTAAAATATTACATAGATTATATTATTCAAAAGTTAGGTTGAATAAATTTTATTCAAATATTTCTCCCATCTGTGATAAATGTCTTTCTCAAAATGGCAATATCACACATTCTTTCATTTCTTGCACAAAACTTCATGGATTTTGGTGTGATATATTTGATATATTCACTAGTTTATTTAAGATAAAAATGGAACCTAACATGGAAATGATTATCTTTGGAGTAATAGGAGATGGAAACAAATTAAATATATACCAAATTTCATTTTTAATTATGGTTTAATAACAGCAAAAAAACTCATACCTAAATTTTGGAAAAATGCTACTATACCAACACTCAAAATGTGGATTGGTAATATGTTGGAAACTGCCCACTTGGAAGAAATGAGACTCCTCCTAATAGACAAACAAGACCAATTCTTAACGAGTTGGTCTCCATTTATTGACCTTTTGGATTAATGTGGTGCAATAGTATCGTAAAATTATAAATTCTGGGTTTGGATGAAAAATGATTAAGAATATAAATAAGCATCGACTGGTGGCGAGGGAGAATCTCCTCTCTGCTTCACTTTCTTAAAGGCCTGTCTCACGAGTCTGCGGTCATTGGCGGCGAAACAGGAACTATCTACCGCTCCTGGGCCGCCAGAGACCGCGGGCTCGGTCAAACGCACAATTCCGGGGCCGTGCGGCGTTGTTCCCAAAACTGCACGGTGCTAAAAAAAAACAACACTGTCCAAAAATATGTTCCTACCGCACAGCCGCCGCCAGTGAGGCACGAGTGCGGCACGGCCGCCGCCACAGCCGCCGCCAGTGAGGCACGAGCGCCGTGAGTCGAACCTGCACTGCCACAGCCTCCGCCAGTGAGGCACATGTGCGCCACGGCCGCCGCCACAGCCGCAGCCAGTGAGGTACGTGTGCGGCACGGCTGCCGCCAGTGAGGTACGTGTGCGGCACAGCCGCCGCCAGTGAGGTACGTGTGCGGCATGGCCGCCGCCACAGCCCCGCGATCCGAAAGACGTCATCAGCCGAAACCGCAAGCTCGTTGAACCGGCCGTACTTGGCCCCCCGCGCAGCATCCGTGCGGCGCTCTCGTGGTTGCCGTGCAGTCCCCTCTTCCGGCGATGCCGCGCTTCACTGCCAACGGCCGCAAACCCGTGGGACAGAGCCTTGACTTATTTCTTTCCTTGACCTCACACTCACTAGACTTTCCTTTACTCTTCACTACTTCTTTCTTTCTCATTTATTTCTAAAAAAAAAAAAAAGGAAGTTGTACAAAGAATGTTATAATAATTCTGGGAACCTGTGTAAAGGTACCATCAAAATGTAATGTACTTACTTCTAATAAATAAAAAAGTTTTTTAAAAAAATGTATCCTCAATGCCTGTACCTATGCTTGCTGTAAAAGCTGATAATGCAGCGATCTAAATTGTACAGCCGGAAATGAGCAATTAGTTTGCAAAGCAGGCTTGCTACCTGCCTAATTGAGGGTTGGTGCTGTGTAATGAGCTTAATACAACTTCCAATTAAATGCAGCTTTTATCCTTGGGCGGAATCACTACCATGTGTTCTGATTTAATAATGAAACCCAAGTAATCAATTATTGTGCTTGGTAATAGTTTGGATTTATCTGAATGGATAATAAATCCCAGCCTCTCCAAAGTAAGCTTGATTCTTGACACTGATGGTTCTGTTGTAGCCCGAGTGTTTCCGACAATCAGAATATATCCAAATAGGCCATTACCAAATGGCCCTGAGCTCTTAGTAGTGCTAAGATTGGTTTTAACAATTTGGTAAATAGTCTCAGAGCTGAGGTTAAACCCTAATAAAATGCTTTAAATTGCCATAATTGACTCATCCAGTTAAATTTTAAATATCTATGATTATTACCATGTACAGCCACACAGTAATATGCATCTTTAAGATCTATGCCAGCCATATAGCATTTTCTTGAAATTAGCTGCATAGCATTGGCAAATGTCTCCAAACTGTTTTTTTAATACTGTACAAAAAAGGGTTAAGACTTGTCAGATCTGACTTCCGGTGGCGCCATGTTGGACTAACAGACGTGCACCTAGCTCCTCTCCCGAAAAATTTCACGATTTATCGTGTAAAACGGGTCCAAAAATCGGGATTGTTTTTAAAAACCTTACCGGAGCTTCTGGTCGCCGCGCTGATGACGTCATCACTAAGCGCGATGTTTTAAACGGTGGTTTGAAGCCCTTTAAATGAGTAAACTGTCTCCAGCTGTGAGCCCTCAGAGAGCAGTGAAAAAGCTGCTGAAAGACCAGAAGAAGTCTGAAGCAGAAGTTACCTCTGAAGTCTCTGAAGTCTCTGAAGTGGCTGCAGAAATGGATACAAGATCTAAGAAAGAGTTTGATGACTGGAAGAAATCAGTGGAAAATATGAAAGATGAGATTTTGGACGAAAATAAAATTATGATGGAAAATATGAAGAAAAATATGAAGGAAGATAAAAAGGAAATGAAGGAAAATAGGAAGGAAGATAAGAAGGAAATGAAGGAAAATATGACAATAATGATGGAAGGAATGGAGAAGATGATGAGGGAATTAAATGCTGGTAACCAGAAGAATATGATTGATTCACTGGACATTATGAATAAACGAATTGATGAGGTGAAAGATGGACTATCAGAGAGAATGGACAAGATGGATGAAACTAATACGGATAAGTTCACGGCTGTGCTTGAAACAGCAGCTGCAAGTATGCACACAATTACGGAATTGGAGAAAAACACGGCTCGAATGGTTGAAGACATGGCGAAAATGAGGCAAGAACATGAGCAAATGAGGCGAGAAAACGAACAAGCTTCACTACAGATGGTGACTCAACTGGAGAAAGTCTCAGTCAAATGCCTGGACCTGGAAGCTCGCTCTAGACGCCAGAATTTGAGAATTCTTGGAGTTTCAGAGGGAGCCAAAGGGGAGGATGTACGTGAGTTTGCCATGGGCTTGCTTAAACAACTGCTGAATCTTTCCAAAGAACCGAAAATCGAAGTGGCTCATCGTGTCCCAAGATTTAAACAAAGATTTGGTGTGGGAAAAACTTATCCACGACATATTATTGTGAAATTTCGGGACATTTTAGAACTGGAAGATGTTATGAGTAAAATCAAATACGGTGTGCAACTGCGGCTGGACAATGATACTATTAAGATATTCAGGGACTACCCGTATGAAATTGTGCAAAAAAGAAACAAATTTGAGAAGGTTAAAGATCTTTTAAGAGGGAGAGAAGGGATCAGATTTGGGATTTTTTATCCCGCGAAAATGCGTATTTCCTTTAAGGGTCTTGAAAAGTCATTTGTTAAGCCTGAAGAAGCGTTTAAATATGCTCAAACTATCGTTGAAAAATAGAAAGGAAAGGGAGATCTGAACCATTTTAAGCAATGCTTTGTCTGGGGATAGTTACACTGTTATCTTCGGAATGTTGAATCAAGGACACTTTCTGTTCAAAACGAGTAAACAACTAAACAGATGGCAATGGTATATACCAGAATGCATATAATTGCTTATTAGATTATAATATTATAACCAATTGTAAGAACTTATCCTATTAACAACTTAATAAGTTATGCATGTTAGATTAGAATACTAATAAAAACAAAAATAAAAAATAATGATCTAACATACTAATATGAATTTTTAATAAACTGAAACCTTATCTATAAGTGGGAGGAGGGGATGAGAAACGAGCAACTGGCTTAGGTCCAGGGGCATGTCTCGTTAACCCCTTCAACCAGCAGTTGATTCTTATTGAAGTCAAAAGTATCGGTTTAATAATCAGTAGTTAAAATTCCGATATATATATATATGTTACAATGAAACACACAGGGTAAAAGTGTATTATATATCTGAATCTGAGGCCCCGTTTTAATATTATAATATGTTATGATTAACCAAGAGAGCGGAGCTATTTGTGTAACAACGCAATGGAAGTCAAAACAAGGTTTTTTCCCACCTACAGGTGGGACACTCGCTACAGTGCCGACTATATTAGACACTGTATCTTCACTTTTATAGTTTTTTTTTTTATCACATAAAATCACTTGTTTGTGTTTTGTGTTTAGTGACAAGCGTAAAATGGACATAACAGCAAAACTTAAAAACTCAAAAGCTCCCCCAATACCTAAAGACCTGGGATTTGGATGCACCACAAGATTTAAAGGTACTATAATTATTCAAAATGCATGACACCACACAAAAGAACCTAGGAGGAATCTCATTTTGTAGTTGGAATATAAGAGGTATTAACGAACCTATTAAAAGGGGTAAGATACTAGCTCAGCTGAAATTGTACAACTCCGGCATTATCTTCCTACAAGAAACACACCTAAAATCTCAGGATCAAGTTAGGTTGAGGGCGAAATGGATAGGTCAAACATACCACTCTTCATTTACTTCAAAATCTAGAGGCACGTCAATCATCATAAGAAAAGGTATACCATTTAAAGCAAAGAATATTATAACAGATATAGAAGGGAGATACCTAATAGTTAATGGAGAAATCCATGATACTCCACTTACTTTGGTAAATATATATGCCCCTAACTTTGATAACCCCCACTTTTTCAATAAAATTTTCAACATAATTGCAGAGTCAAACTATCAAAATGTTATAATAGGAGGAGACTTTAACTGTGTTTTAGATCCGTACTTAGATAAATCAAGTCAAAAACAGAGAGGGAATATGAAATCGAAAACTGGGGAACTTCTCAATACCTATATAAACAACACTAATATAGCAGATGTTTGGAGAATTGTTAATCCAACTGGCAGGGAATACTCGTTTTACTCAATGGTACATAAGACATACTCATGTATAGACTACTTTCTGCTGGATACAAAATTAATCCCCCAAACATCTAATGCAATATACCACACAAACTCGATTTCAGACCATTCTCCACTAACTTTCTTTTTAAAACTGGAAGGATTGTCTAAGAATAAATCGTTTTGGAGATTTAATTCTCAAATTCTAAAAGATCCACAAGCGAGTATATATTTAAAAGAACAAATGGAGGTCTTTTTTCAAATAAATGATACTCCAGATATATCGCCTACTGTATTATGGGAATCTTTTAAAGCATACATTAGGGGTATTATAATTTCATATCAAGCTTTTCAAAATAAAAAGAATAAGAATGAACAAAGACAGTTAGAAGAACTTATTAGACAAATGGATATAGATAATGCTAAAGATCCATCAATAGATAAACATAATAAAATAATAATTTTGAAATTTAAATTAAATAAATTATTATCTGCCAAACTTATAAGACTTTTTCAAATTACAAAACAAGAGCACTTTGAATTTGGGGATAAACCGCATAAACTTTTGGCTCGCCAGCTAAAAAAACGAGAAAAGGAACATACTATACCAAAGATCAAATCAGATAAAGGGGAATTATTAACAACACCAAAGGATATTAATAATAGATTTGCGCAATTTTATGAGAATTTGTATACATCTAAAACGACAAGTGATTCCAATAATATCACAAAGTTCTTGGATACCTGTAATCTTCCAAAGTTAGAATTGAAGGAACAAGAGGAACTGGGTGCACAAATCTCACTTAAGGAATTAGAAGATACAATAAACTCACTAAAGAATGGAAAAACACCAGGCCCTGACGGATTTACTAATGAATTTTATAAAAGCTTTTACGATAAAATAATACCAAGATTACAAAAAATGTACCAATATGCTTTTAAAAAACGAATACTACCTGATACATTAGCGGAATCAACGATTACATTAATACCTACGAAAAATAAAGACTTAGAAGAACCTGGTTCATATAGAGCTATAGCATTGTTAAACACAGATCAAAAAATATTAGCAAAAACATTAGCTAGAAGATTAAGTAAATACATTAGTAAATTAATAAACCCAGATCAGACGGGGTTTATCCCTAAGAGATACTCATCTAACAATATGAGACGTCTACTCAACATAATGCACTCACACAAATCTGAAGATCAAGAATTATCAATTATTTCGCTGAATGCTGAAAAAGCATTTGATCAAGTAGAATGGAATTATATGGACAAAGTATTACAAAAATTTCAACTGGGGGAGAATTTTATTCTATGGATCAAGTTACTATATAACAAACCTACAGCTAGAATACTAACTAATAACATATTATCCTCGAAATTCCAACTATCAAGGGGAAATAGACAAGGATGCTCATTATCACCACAACTGTTTGCTCTCATTATTGAACCGCTAGCAGAAAAAATTAGAATACACCCTGATATCCACGGATATAATACTAAAGATTCACATAATAAAATATCTTTATACGCGGATGATATATTACTGTACATTACAAAACCTCAAATCACTATACCAAATATATTAAATTTAATTGAAGATTTTGGATCTTTTTCTGGATATAGAATAAATTGGAATAAAAGTGAAATTATGTCAATAAAACCGAAAGATTCATCACATCTTTTAAAATTCCCTTTTAAAATAGCTACAGAAAAATTTAAATATTTGGGAATCGAAATTACCAGATCATATCAAGGTATGTTTAGGGCAAATTTTGACCCCTTACTTAATAAATTAAACACACTAATTAAATTCTGGAAAACGCTCCCGATGTCTTTAATAGGCCGAATAAACGCAATAAAAATGATCTTTTTACCACAAATTTTATACCTATTTCAATCAATTCCTATATACTCACCAAAGAAATTTTTTTTAAAACTCGACTCAGATATCACTAATTTTATATGGGACTATAAATCACATAGAATACAAAAAACTCATCTGAATAAACCTAAAGTATTAGGGGGTTTAGCACTACCTAATTTTATGTATTATTATTGGTCAGTAAATATTAAAAATATGATTCAACTGATGGATAACTCCGCCCAGCAAGCGGACTGGATTGTAATGGAGAAAGAGGATTGCTCCTCTAGAAACATTGGAGCGATCCTCCTCTCTCCAATGAAATTGAATAACATAAATTATAATAAGAACCCAATTATTCATAGTACAATCCGAATTTGGAAACAAATAAAACAAAATTTAAAATTAAGAAATTTATCACTTTTATTACCTATAGTCAATAACCCTTCGTTTAATCCTTCTATTATAGATAAAGCTTATACACAATGGGATAGATTAGGAATTAAAACGCTTGGTGACTTGTATGAAACTGGAAAATTACTTTCATTTCAACAATTACAAATAAAATATAAACTCGGAAATAATCAATATTTTAAATATTTTCAAATATGCGACTATTTGAAAAAATATACAAAAGATCATCATAATAACCCAGCAGGTGTACTGGACGAGGCAATGCAGATAAAAGCGGAATCAGCAAACTTAATATCATATTTGTATAATATTATCTTAAATGCACAAATACCATCTACGGAGGGTATCAGAAGAGACTGGGAACAAGAGTTAAAGGGCTGTCTCACTGTGCGAGTTGACCCACGAGTGACCCCGAGTTTAAAACAAATTTAACTCGTGGTAATCACGTACAATTAACGTAGCGGGAACTTTGAAACTCGTGGACGCAACTTAGCGACTCTTGGCGCTAACGGGAGGTACACGTGAAACTTGTTAACTCTTGCAAAAGTTCAAACATGTTTGTACTTTTCCACGAGTAAAATGTACTCTTGAGGTTAAAATTTGAAACATTTTAAACTCGTTGTAAGAACCTAGTGGCCCGTGCGTTTAACTTTGTGACTCGTGATTCTACCGTGGGAACTCTTTTTAGAAACAATAATCAGGGACAGAAATATCAGCTACTTAGACTTTTTAAAGACAAATTCTGCTTAACAAAGTTAAGCAAGTTATTGATAAGGTGACAGAGTGGGTTGAAAAGAAAAAAATTGCTTGAAGTTTATATATAAATTTGTGTTGTGTTGTGTTGTGTTGAAAAGCTTCTTGCTGATCCGTTTGATTCTCACTGTTTGTTTACTTCATTGCACAATAAAAGAGAGTTATTTGCTATCAAGATCAAATTGATGCCTGGAAGTCTTCATTTTAATATCACTACATAGTCTCATGACTTGAATGTAATATTCCTTTCATCATAAAACACAAAATAGAGGAAGGCAAAATATATTCACATCTTGATTCTCACAATCATTTGTGAGATTTAAGGACAGCTGCCTCATATGCTGTGCTTTTTAAATGTTTAAAATTGTCACCTCTCAGTAGATCAGAAAATAAGACAAAGTCTTATGTGAAACAAATGTCTTGAATGTGAAACAAAGTCTTTATTCTTGTTCAATATAAAAAACGCTTTTTTGCGCATATTGAGAAATATGCGTAATTTCCTGCAAACCCATATCACGGTGACGCACCACAGCAAACAACACAGTGGTCTAAAAAAGGGCTTCTCATACATGAAAATCAACAAATGAAGCACAAATAAAAGTATTTCCACTATATACTAATTCAGCTGAGAAATGCACTAGTCTAAATTCAGGCAATAAAAGATACAATGCAATGCGCTACATGACAAGTTTTGAGATCTACAATCAGATAAGCAGATGCATGATAACCACGTTTTAAAGGAAAGACAGATGCAATGAAATTACTTTTACACCACAATAAAAAATAAAATCCACACTTAAAGTTAAACAAAGAAAAGTCAGCAGGATTTAAACTAAACATGAAATTAACTGGATTTTTCTGCATGTGGGCTCTCCTCATGAGGTGATGTACCTGTGGTTGGCAGCCGCTCAAAATAAGCTGTCCTGCCACGGCACACTGCCCAATTCTGAATTATAGTAGGAGCAGAGATGGTCTCTCTGCTCTTTTGCACTGTTGGTCCCCATGTTACCTCGAAAACACTGCAGTGGCACCAAAGTCTCGTCGTTTGTACCACTCCTCCACGCACCTAGTGTTATTCTCCCTGTTTGACTGTCCACTAAGTCACCATCCTGCATGGCTGTTGCTGATCCTGAAGCTGCACCTCTGATACGGATCAGGTTGTGCAGAACACATGCAGCAAACACAATAGTCTCTACGTTCTTTGGCTGGCATGACATCATTTTTTGAACATGTGATGATTTTTCAACACTTCGATATACATTGTTGCCTCAAGATTAACGGGAGAGCAACTTGGTACACTCGGGAGACGAACTTGGAACATCGCAGAAATGAGAAGTAAACGGCAAACTTAGACATACCCGTGGGAACTCGGTTAAACTCTGGATCATAAACTTGTAGTATCGTACGCAACCACGAGTCTTTCACTCGGGGTCACTCGTGGGTCAACTCGCACAGTGAGACAGACCTTTTAGCTATTAAAATTTCAAAGGAAAGTTGGAATGAATACTTATTAAACGTGCATAAATGCTCGATTAATGTAAGACACACTTTAATACAATTAAAAATTGTACATAGATTATATTATTCGAAAACTAAAATTCATAAAATTTTCCCAAATGTATCATCTATTTGTGATAAATGTCAATCCCAAGAAGCTACCATAACACACTCATTTGTTTCTTGTACAAAAATTCAAAAATTTTGGAATGAAATTTTTGAAATCTTTACGAAGTTATTTAAAACAAGACTGATACCCAAAGCAGAATGGATTATCTTCGGTATAACGGAAGATGGTCCAGAACTAAATGTGTTTCAAAAGAAACTAATGGACTATGGGTTAATAACTGGAAAAAAGCTAATTCTAAAATTTTGGAAGAAGGCTCCAATACCAACTATAAATATGTGGATTTCAAATATGTTTGAAACATTACACCTAGAAGAGATAAGACTCCTCCTAGCAGGTAAACCAGATCATTTCCACCTGACGTGGTCTGCATTTATAGAATTATTACAAACATAGGGTGCAAAAGTACTTAAAAAAAAAAAAAATTGAGGTCAGGTAAGGGGGGATGATAGTTGAAGAGTTGGTATGTCCCATTTACGTAATGCTCATAAAAATATTTGTTTCTCTCTTTTTCCTCTTTCTCTCTTTCTTTCTTTCCTAGGGTCTATTTCTTAACTCTTTTTCTTTTGTTTTTAATTTTGCTCTTATAGGGTCTTCGTCCTTTTTTGTTGTCACATTTCCTACACTTTCACTTTTTCCTTCACTTTCTTCTTTCTTTCAATCTTTTCCTTTTCTAGTGTAAAAAATAAATGGAGTACATTAATTGTAAGAAGATATAAATGACAAGTACTAATGTATGTGGTTGTAATGTAATGTACTTCTAATAAAATACAAATTAAAAAAAAAAAAGACTTGTCAGATCTAGAATAATTCTACACCCACCATCCTTATTTGCTCTAATAAAATACTCGGCACAAATTGGTGGTGATGGTGAACTGACTTCTTAATTACCCCTTTTTACACAATATTTCAAGTTCTGCCTGAATCTGCATATTCTCTTCTTTTGAGAAAATATGTGTCCGGTTTGAAATAAGCTGAGTAGGAGAATCCAAATATGGGTAGAATTCAATTCTAAACCCCACAATACTGTACAGTATAAATACATCAGATTGCCTTTTTAAAATTTATTTTTTTAGGAAGAATTGTAATCTTCCCCAATATGTCTCTTACAGAACAAGACCCACCTACCTCAGGGTTTGCCGATGGCAATTGTTATCCCCTGATCTTAGTGGGAATATTGTAACCTCCAACGTACCTCAGGAGCAGTGCGCCAATAATGCAAATATGGGAAAGACCGATTTGATCCTTCACTGTCCCCAGTCACCACACATCGGTAGGGAAAACTGCCTTTGATTTGATCTGCCAATCACCGACAGCTTCATCGAGGTCTTTTACCCTTTTTTGGCTAGTTTTTTATTCTTTCCAAAAATAGATTTAGGCAATTGAATATTAGATGGTTTACAGAGCCCCGCAAACTTAGGGTATTTGTTAGGTCTTATAGCACTTTTATAAATACAGTTTATTTCAAAGTGCGCACTACACATGAGTGCTAAGTCAACCTTGTTGTGATACAGACATGTGCTCTCCATCCAAACCTCTGGCCAAAGCCGTAATGCCTGAACCAGAAATTTCAACACCCTCTGTCATTTTTTCACCGCTGAGACTGCTTGCAGTGCTCAATTCTGCGGGTTTCATATTTTTTGACTGCTCATGCATGATCAGAACCTGGAGCTGCTGGGAGAGCAAGTAATTTATTGACATTGCCAATTTATCTCCCAATGGTTCCCCTGATAGTTTTGGAACCACAAATTTTATATATTGTGCCAAACCTGGTCCTTAAGGCTCTGTTATTGGGCTCTGGTCCTCATATGATTCGTCATCTGAATCTTTGCTGCGTAAAATAATCCTCCTCATGGAGGGGGCGAACTGGCATCCTGCTTCAGGTGTTTCTAGCGCTGGCTCTCCCATAGGCCTACGCATAGTAAACCCTTTTCCAGGTGCTCGCTGCGTGGGCTCTCCTGCAGGCCCACGTATAGGCAGCCCTCTTTCAGGTACTGCTGGCGCTGGCTCTCCTGTTGGCCAACGCTAAACTGTCTTCCTCCAGACATAGTTGGCGCTGGCTCTCCTGTAGGCCAACGCATAAAATGCCCTTATCCAGGCATTGCTCATGCTGGCTTTCCTGTAGGCCAACACTGAGCCGGACCTTCCCAAGTACTCCCTGCGCTGGCTCTCCTGTAGGCCAATGCTAAGCCGGACCTTCCCCAGGCACTCCCTGCGCTGGCTCTCCTGTAGGCCAACGCTAAGCTGGACCTTCATCAGGCACTCCCTGCGCTAGCTCTCCCTTAGGCCAACGCAGACCCGAATTGACAAAATGTCTGCCTGAGGAGGGGATCCTCCGGTCTGACTCCTCAGAGTCTGCTGGCCACCTGGCCTTTTGTCTGTCTTGCACCCTAATGGCGCTACAACGGTATATCTTTTAACCGTATTTAAAAGTCGATGGCCTTGCTGCCACCGACTCCTCAAAAGGGCGCCCGCTACTCGCAGACCCGCGGTCTTTCTCGAGTTTACCTGCGGTACGCCTCTTACATACTTTCTCCATTCTGACGTGTTGTTCCAACTACAAGTTCTCTGAAGAAAGCGACCTGAAAAACGCAAGTAAATACTTACCTTCAGGCTTTTTACTTACCGGTTTGGAGGAGCTCTGCGTCGGTGCGCTATGCGTCTGACGATGATGACGCATGTGCGGCTGGATGGGCTCTTCTTCATGTAGTCACTCACGTGACTCCGAAGTAAAATACTACTACAATGGAGAAGAAGTGTTAGGAAAATGCTAAACGAAGTCTGTAAGGGAAGCTGGATCTTTTTTCCTGCCTCACGTAATGGGGGTGGGTTTTTGGCCCAGTCTCCCAGGGAGCCAGATAAAGAACACTGCACAGCATTATACTAACTTAATTAAAAGAGCCTGCATTTTAGGGCTCTATGGGTGATTCGACCTGGGGGATGTGTGTGTGGTTTGTCTTTGTCTGTTGAGACTCGAAAGAGTCTCAAAGGAGGGAGTTATATGGAAGTTATATAGAAGAACACTTAATTAAAACATTTATCATAGCCAGCAGATGTCAGCTATTTTACGTAATCAGACATCAGCTTCTTTTATTTAGCCTCACGTGATTGTTAGCCATTTAGCAGCACTTAATTAAATCATTTATCTAGTAATCGAGACACTAAACAAGTTACTTATTTCTACTTTTGCACCTTTGTATTCTTAATAAATACATTTGTATCTTTGCACTCAAGTTATAAACTAATATGTAACATTGTAATATGGTGTGTGTAACATTGGCTGTAGCTAAAACATAATGGTGACAAAGTAGACATAGCTGGGAGATTAGAGTAACAGTTGAAATTTAAGGGTGGCGAAAGAAGAAGATATATGAGGGGAAATGTAAAGTTTAATAATTCTCCGTGTCTGTGTCATCTTATCCAACTTTGAGTCTCTAAACCACAACAAATTTGGCACAGCGAGCAGGGTGGGTAAGAAACAATTTCCCAGCCCCTCTGTGGCTCCTAGGGACAACAGGAAAAAGGGTGGCCATCCATCAAAATTATGCGGTTTTCCGCTTCATTTGGACTAATAACCTGTTGTACATGGGAAGCCATTGGAGACACAGAAGTGCCTAGGTAGTTAGAAGGTCTCTCCAACCCAAGAATCTGGCACTAAATTGTTCTAAAAAGGAGAGCCGGAGGATTGTCCGAGAAGGCTGTGCAGTGTGGTGAGTAATAATATTTGTGATAAGAAAGTACAGCATTGCATTATGTGATATTATTAAGAGTTTATTTAGACCTCGTTGATACCACCCTGAGAGGTCATGGGTTGCACGGATGAGGCAGGTATTAAAACCTCGTGGATACCATCCTGAGAGGTCAGGGGTTGCACGGACGAGGCAGGTATTAAAACCACATGGATACCACCCTGAGAGGTCAGGGGTTGCACGGACGAGGCAGGTATTCTGTGGACACCACCCTGAGAGGTCAGGGGTTTGTCCGGGCAGAATAAATATTTTGTGGATAACGCCTTGGGTGACTGAGGGTTGTACGGGCAAAATACGGATTTAAGGTAAGTGGGTAACGGAAACAGTGTACACAGTGATAAAATATTGTAGAATAGCTGAAAGTAGAATAGCAATAAGAATAGTGTAAGGACGACAGATGGCACAATGGGCTAAGTGTTCGGCTGGCAACCGGAAGGTAGCCGGTTCAAATCCCGCTTGGAGTGCATACTGTCGTTGTGTCCTTGGGCAAGACACTTCACCCACCTTTGCCTGCGTGTGAATGTGCGTGAATGTGTGTGAATGTGTGTGAGTGATTGGTGGTGGTCGGAGGGGCCGTAGGCGCAGATTAGCAGCCACGCTTCCGTCAGTCTGCCCCAGGGCAGCTGTGGCTACAGAAGTAGCTCACCACCACCGAGTGTGACTGAGGAGTGAATGAATAATGCGATGTAAAGCGCCTTGAGTATTAGAAAGGCGCTATAAAAATCCCATCCATTATTATTATTATTATAGTGACTACAAGGACGGAGGAGGTGTAAGGACTGAGTTTCTTAACTGTTTATGGAGATAACTTGCTGCATTCTCTCTGCTGCTTGGTCTCTCAGCATTCACGAAATGTGCTCCCTTTGTCTGGAGATTGATGGGAGTGGAGTGTGGTCAGATGTTGAGTGACTAGGAGTTTGATTGGTTGTGATCTTAGTGGGGTGTGGTTAGAATTTGAATGATGGTGAGCCTGACTAATCACGATCTGAATCAATGTCCAATCACAGCGCTCAGGAACCTGAATGATAGGGGATTAGACCATCCTACTTTAACTTTAAAAAAAGGGAGTTAAGAATTATATAAATGTTAATTTTGAAACTTTAATATGTGTAGAAAATTGCATAATTTCTTTGAAGTAAGAATGGAACGAATGTGATTTGTGTGTAGAAACTTGTTTTGAATGAATGCAGGTTCATATATGTGATAAGTCCTTTGTTTGTTGTAAACCACATGTTGTAAGGGTAGGTGTGTGTGTCCCTTTAAGAAACTGTAAGCAGTGGCGGAGGTTATGAACAGCTGTTAGGTAAAGATTAATGCTTTGTTTCCTCTCAACTTAAAAGGGGAAATTTGGAAAATGTAGGTTGCTTGGTTTTTCTGATGTTTCTTTTATATTTCTTTTCAGTAAGTTCATTTGGAAAATTGTTACTAGTACTAGGAATTGGAAATTGAAAATAGTGGGGAGAATGGATTGAAATAATTGGAAATAAGTTAATTGCTGAAACAGGATCAGCGTTTATGGTTTGTTTAGACAAACATTCTGGTTGGAGAAGGGTAATGATTGTTTGCTGAGATTTTCAGAAACAGACAGTGTATAGGATAGTATGGAGAACTACAGAAGGGGGGCAACAGAAGTAGAAAATGACAGGTGTGAAAGTAATAAATCAGGAGTCAGTGGAAGATTTCAAAAGGAAGGTGAATGAATTTGCAAAGGAGGCTAGAATATCTGAGAAGTAAGAAATTGAGTTTAGAATAAGAAAGAAGGCATACCAGAAAGGATTAAAGTGGGAAGCAGAGGGATAAATTGATGAGACTGCTTTAAAAAAGAAAAGAGCAGGATTAAAATATTATAACCAATTGTAAGAACTTATCCTATTAACAACTTAACAAGTTATGCAGGTTAGATTAGAATACTAACAAAAACAAAAAAAAAATAACGAACTAACATACTAATATGAATTTTTAATAAATTGTAACCTTATCTATAAGTGGGAGGAGGGGATGAGAAACGAGCACCTGGCTTAGGTCCAGGGGCACGTCTCGTTAACACCTTCAACCAACAGTTGATTCTTATTGAAGTCAAAAATATTGGTTTAATAATTAGTAGTTAAAACTCCGATATATATACATGTTATAAGGAAATATCAGGGTAAAATTGTATTATATATCTGAATGTGAGGCCTCGTTTTAATATTTTAATATGTTATGATTAACTAAGAGAGCGGAGCTATTTGTGTAACAACGCAATGGAAGTCAAAACAAGGTTTTTTCCCACCTACAGGTGGGACACTCGCTACAGTGCCGACTATATCAGACACTGTAGCCTCACTTTTTTAGTTTTTTTTTTACCACATAAAATCACTTGTTTGTGTTTTGTGTTTAGTGATAAGCGTAAAATGGACATACCAGCAAAATTTAATAATTCAAAAACTCCCCCAATACCTAAAGACCTGGGATATGGATGCACCACAAGATTCAAAGGTACTATAATTATTCAAAATGCATGACACGACACAAAAGAACCTAGGAGGAATCTCATTTTGTAGTTGGAATATAAGAGGTATTAACGAACCTATTAAAAGGGGTAAGATACTAGCTCAGCTGAAACTGTACAACTCTGACATTACCTTCCTACAAGAAACACACCTAAAACCTCAGGATCAAGTTAGGCTGAGGGCGAAATGGATAGGTCAAACATACCATTCTTCATTTACTTCAAAATCTAGAGGTACGTCAATCATCATAAGAAAAGGTATACCATTTAAAGCAAAGAATATTATAACAGATATAGAAGGGAGATACCTAATAGTTAATGGAGAAATCCATGACACTCCACTTACTTTGGTAAATATATATGCCCCTAACTTTGATAACCCCCACTTTTTCAATAAAATTTTCAACATAATTGCAGAGTCAAACTATCAAAATGTTATAATAGGAGGAGACTTTAACTGTGTTTTAGATCCGTACTTAGATAAATCAAGTAAAAAACAGAGAGGGAATATGAAATCGAAAACTGGGGAACTCCTCAATACCTATATAAATAACACTAATATAGCAGATGTTTGGAGAATTGTTAATCCAACTGGCAGGGAATACTCGTTTTACTCAATGGTACATAAGACATACTCACGTATAGACTACTTTCTGCTGGATACAAAATTAATCCCCCAAACATCTAATGCAATATACCATACAAATTCAATTTCAGACCATTCTCCACTAACTTTCTTTTTAAAACTGGATGGATTGTCTAAGAATAAATCGTTCTGGAGATTTAATTCTCAAATTTTAAAAGATCCACAAGCGAGTATATATTTAAAAGAACAAATGGAGGTCTTTTTTCAAACAAATGATACTTCAGATATATCGCCTACTTTATTTTGGGAATCTTTTAAAGCATACATTAGGGGTATTATAATTTCATATCAAGCTTTTCAAAATAAAAAGAATAAGAATGAACAAAGACAGTTAGAAGAACTTATTAGACAAATGGATATAGATAATGCTAAAGATCCATCAATAGATAAACATAATAAAATAATAATTTTAAAATTTAAATTAAATAAATTATTATCTGCCAAACTTATAAGACTTTTTCAAATTACAAAACAAGAGCACTTTGAATTTGGGGATAAACCGCATAAACTTTTGGCTCGCCAGCTAAAAAAACGAGAAAAGGAACATACTATACCAAAGATCAAATCAGATAAAGGGGAATTATTAACAACACCGAAGGATATTAATAAAAGATTTGCGCAATTTTACGAGAATTTGTATACATCTAAAACGATAATTGATTCCAATAATATCACAAAGTTCTTGGATACCTGTAATCTTCCAAAGTTAGAGCTGAAGGAACAAGAGGAACTGGGTGCACAAATCTCAATTAAGGAATTAGAAGATACAATAAACTCACTAAAGAATGGAAAAACACCAGGCCCTGATGGATTTACTAATGAATTTTATAAAAGCTTTTATGATAAAATAATACCAAGATTACAAAAAATGTACCAATATGCTTTTAAAAAACGAATACTACCTGATACATTAGCGGAATCAACGATTACATTAATACCTAAGAAAAATAAAGATTTAGAAGAACCTGGTTCATATAGAGCTATAGCATTGTTAAACACAGATCAAAAAATATTAGCGAAAACATTAGCTAGAAGATTAAGTAAATACATTAGTAAATTAATAAACCCAGATCAGACAGGGTTTATCCCTAAGAGATACTCTTCTAATAATATGAGACGTCTACTCAACATAATGCACTCACACAAATCTGAAGATCAAGAATTATCAATTATTTCGCTGGATGCTGAAAAAGCATTTGATCAAGTAGAATGGAATTATATGGACAAAGTATTACAAAAATTTCAACTGGGAGAGAATTTTATTTTATGGATTAAGTTACTATATAACAAACCTACAGCTAGAATACTAACTAATAACATATTATCCTCGAAATTTCAACTATCAAGGGGAAATAGACAAGGATGCTCATTATCACCACAGCTGTTTGCTCTCATTATTGAACCGCTAGCAGAAAAAATTAGAATACACCCTGATATTCATGGATATAATACTAAAGACTCATATAATAAAATATCTTTATACGCGGATGATATATTACTGTATATTACAAAACCTCAAATCACTATACCAAATATATTAAATTTAATTGAAGACTTTGGATCTTTTTCTGGATATAGAATAAATTGGAATAAAAGTGAAATTATGTCAATAAAACCGAAAGATTCAACACATCTTATAAAATTCCCTTTTAAAATAGCTACAGAAAAATTTAAATATTTGGGAATCGAAATTACCAGAACATATCAAGGTATGTTCAGGGCAAATTTTGACCCCCTACTTAATAAATTAAATACACTAATTAAATTCTGGAAAACGCTCCCGATGTCTTTAATAGGCCGAATAAACGCAATAAAAATGATCTTTTTACCACAAATTTTATACCTATTTCAATCAATTCCTATATACTTACCTAAGAAGTTTTTTAAAAAACTCGACTCAGATATCACTAATTTTATATGGGACTATAAATCACATAGAATACAAAAAACTCATCTGAATAAACCTAAAGTATTGGGGGGTTTAGCACTACCTAATTTTATGTATTATTATTGGTCAGTAAATATTAAAAACATGATTCAACTGATGGATAACTCCGCCCAGCAAGTAGACTGGATTGTAATGGAGAAAGAGGATTGCTCCTCTAGAAACATTGGAGCGATCCTCCTCTCTCCAATGAAACTGAATAACATAAATTATAATAAGAACCCAATTATTCATAGTACAATCCGTATTTGGAAACAAATAAAACAAAATTTAAAATTAAGAAATTTATCACTTTTATTACCTATAGTCAATAACCCTTCGTTTAGTCCTTCTATTATAGATAAAGCTTATACACAATGGGATAGACTAGGAATTAAAACGCTTGGTGACTTGTATGAAACTGGAAAATTACTTTCATTTCAACAATTATTACAAATAAAATATAAACTCGGAAATAATCAATATTTTAAATATTTTCAAATATGCGACTATTTGAAAAAATATACAAAAGATCATTATAATAACCCAGTAGATGTATTGGACGAGGCAATGCAGATAAAAGCGGAATCAGCAAACTTAATATCATATTTGTATAATATTATTTTAAATGTACAAATACCACCTACGGAGAGACTGGGAATAAGAGTTAGCTATTAAAATTTCAAAGGAAAGTTGGAATGAATACTTATTAAACGTGCATAAATGCTCGATTAATGTAAGACACACTTTAATACAATTAAAAATTTTACATAGATTATATTATTCGAAAACTAAAATTCATAAAATTTTCCCAAATGTATCATCTATTTGTGATAAATGTCAATCCCAAGAAGCTACCATAACACACTCATTTGTTTCTTGTACAAAAATTCAAAAATTTTGGATTGAAATTTTTGAAATCTTTACGAAGTTATTTAAAACAAGACTGATACCCAAAGCAGAATGGATTATCTTCGGTATAACGGAAGATGGTCCAGAACTAAATGTGTTTCAAAAGAAACTAATGGACTATGGGTTAATAACTGGAAAAAAGCTAATTCTAAAATTTTGGAAGAAGGCTCCAATACCAACTATAAATATGTGGATTTCAAATATGTTTGAAACATTACACCTAGAAGAGATAAGACTCCTCCTAGCAGGTAAACCAGATCACTTCCACCTGACGTGGTCTGCATTTATAGAATTATTACAAACATAGGGTGCAAAAGTACTTTAAAAAAAAATAAAAAATTGAGGTCATGTAAGGGGGGATGATAGTTGAAGAGTTGGTATGTCCTATTTACGTAATGCTCAAAAAAATATATTTTTTTCTTTTTTTTTTCCTCTCTCTCTTTCTCTTTTTTTTCCTAGGGCCTATTTCCTAACTCTTTTTTTTTTGTTTTTAATTTCGCTCTTATAGGGTCTTCGTCCTTTTTTGTTGTTATATTTTCTACACTTTTCTACACTTTCACTTTTTCCTTCACTTTCTTCTTTCTTGCAATCTTTTCCTTTTCTAGTGTAAAAAAATAAATAAAGGGAGTACATTAATTGTAAGAAGATATAAATGACGAGTATTAATGTATGTGGTTGTAATGTAATGTACTTCTAATAAATAAAAATAAAAAATAAAAATAAAAAACCACATGGATACCACCCTGAGAGGTCAGGGGTTGCACGGACGAGGCAGGTATTCTGTGGACACCACCCTGAGAGGTCAGGGGTTTGTACGGGCAGAATAAATATTTTGTGGATAACGCCTTGGGTGACTGAGGGTTGTACGGGCAAAATACGGATTTAAGGTAAGTGGGTAACGGAAACAGTGTACACAGTGATAAAATATTGTAGAATAGCTGAAAGTAGAATAGCAATAAGAATAGTGTAAGGACGACAGATGGAGCAATGGGCTAAGTGTTCGGCTGGCAACCGGAAGGTAGCCGGTTCAAATCCCGCTTGGAGTGCATACTGTCGTTGTGTCCTTAGGCAAGACACTTCACCCACCTTTGCCTGCGTGTGAATGTGCGTGAATGTGTGTGAATGTGTGTGAGTGATTGGTGGTGGTCGGAGGGGCCGTAGGCGCAGATTAGCAGCCACGCTTCCGTCAGTCTGCCCCAGGGCAGCTGTGGCTACAGAAGTAGCTCACCACCACCGAGTGTGACTGAGGAGTGAATGAATAATGCGATGTAAAGCGCCTTGAGTATTAGAAAGGCGCTATATAAATCCCATCCATTATTATTATTATTATAGTGACTACAAGGACGGAGGAGGTGTAAGGACTGAGTTTCTTAACTGTTTGTGGAGATAACTTGCTGCATTCTCTCTGCTGCTTGGTCTCTCAGCATTCACGAAATGTGCTCCCTTTGTCTGGAGATTAATGGGAGTGGAGTGTGGTCAGATGTTGAGTGACTAGGAGTTTGATTGGTTGTGATCTTAGTGGGGTGTGGTTAGAATTTGAATGATGGTGAGCCTGATTAATCACGATCTGAATCAATGTCCAATCACAGCACTCAGGAACCTGACTGATAGGGGATTAGACCATCCTACTTTAATGTTAAAAAAAGGGAGTTAAGAATTATATAAATGTTAATTTTGAAACTTTAATATGTGTAGAAAATTGCATAATTTCTTTGAAGTAAGAATGGAACGTATGTGATTTGTGTGTAGAAACTTGTTTTGAATGAATGCAGGTTCATATATGTGATAAGTCCTTTGTTTGTTGTAAACCACATGTTGTAAGGGTAGGTGTGTGTGTCCCTTTAAGAAACTGTAAGCAGTGGGGGAGGTTATGAACAGCTGTTAGGTAAAGATTAATGCTTTGTTTCCTCTCAACTTAAAAGGGGAAATTTGGAAAATGTAGGTTGCTTGATTTTTCTGATGTTTCATTTTATATTTCTTTTCAGTAAGTTAATTTGGAAAATTGTTACTAGTACTAGGAATTGGAAATTGAAAATAGTAGGGAGAATGGATTGAAATAATTGGAAATAAGTTAATTGCTGAAACACGATCAGCGTTTATGGTTTGTTTAGATAAACATTCTGGTTGGAGAAGGGTAATGATTGTTTGCTGAGATTTTCAGAAACAGACAGTGTATAGGATAGTATGGAGAACTACAGAAGGGGGGCAACAGAAGTAGGAAATGACAGGTGTGAAAGTAATAAATCAGGAGTCAGTGGAAGATTTTAAAAGGAAGGTGAATGAATTTGCAAAGGAGGCTAGAATATCTGAGAAGT
>JAXLNO010002258.1:0-40634 GCA_038087875.1 Malacoraja senta | reverse complement strand
TGTGTATGTGTGTGTGTGCGGTGTATCTATGTGTGTGCGTGTGTATCTGTGTGTGTGTGCATGTGTATGTGTGTATCTATGTGCGTGTGTGTGTGTGTAGCCTGAGCAAGATGATTTCTAGTTGACCGCTCGTGTAACTGAAGACCCAGTAATTTTTTTCAACCAGGAGAGTGTGACGTTGCGTGTGATGAGGGAGGGCTGCAGTGGAATGTGGGGCAATTGGCCGTGGTGCCAATCCCACTTGCATTCCGCTAACCCTCACCAAGTGAGGCCGGAAGCCGCTGGGGCAGAAGAGACCAGGTTGTGGTCTTGGGTCTGCTGAGGCCATGCTGACCTCCTCTGGGAAGTGAAACAGCAAGATAACAACTGTTTTGCAACGTTTAAGAAACATTTAGACAGGTTTGGAGGGATATGGGCCAAACGCAGGCAGGTGGGACCAGTGTAGATGGGACATGTTGGGCGGTGTTGGCAAGTTGGGCCGAAGGGCCTGTTTCCACGCTGTATGACTCCATGACTCTTAAGCTACACATCTGACGGAAGAAGGGTCCCGTTCCAAAACCTTGCCTGCATATTCCCTCCAGGGATGCTGCCTGGCCCACTCAGTCCCTCCAGCGCTTTGTGTTTTCTAATCAGTGCCGTGCCGGGCCACTCCATCGAGCCTCCACATCATGGGGATGAGGGGATTGTGATCCAGCCAAGTCTAAATAAAACGTGCATGGTCCACGTAGTCCTAAAACAGTGTGTTAGTAGGACCCGCCGATGCTGGTTCATGCAGGAGAGAGACACAACATGCTGGAGTAACTCAGTGGGTCAAGCAGAAGCTCTGGAGAAAAACAATAGGTGACGTTTCTGGTCGGTCCGAAGAAGGGTTCTGACCCGAAACATCACCTATTCTGAGTGGAGTTTAGTATATTGTCGCGTGTACCGAGCGAGGTACAGTGAAAGGCTTTTTGTTGCGTGCTAACCAGACAGCGGAAAGACAATACATGATTACAATCGAGCTGTCCACTTTGTACAGATACATGATGAAGGGATTAAAATTTAGTCAAATCAAGATCAATCAAAGGTAGTCCAAGGGTCTCCATTGAGATAGATAGTAGCACAGGGCAGCTCTCTAGCTGACGGTAGGATGGTTCAGTTTAGTTTAGTTTAGAGATACAACGCTGAAACAGGCCCTTCGGCCCACCATGTCCTTGCCGACTAGCGATCCCCGCACAGTTTACAATTTTTACCAAGCCAATTAGCTATAAATCTGTACGTCTTTGGAGTGTGGGAGGAAACTGGAGCTCCCGGAGAAAAGCCACACAGGTCACGGGGAGAACGTACAAACTCCGTACAGACAGCACCCGCAGTCAGGATCGAACTGGGGTCTCTGGCGCTGCGCCACCGTGCCATCCCTAAGTCGCCTAGTAACAGCTGTGAAGAAACTGCCGCTGAATAGGTGTGCGTTTTCACAGTTCTGTACCTCGTGCCTGATGGGAGAGGTTGAGAAGAGGGAGTGGGGAGGGGAGGGGAGTGGGGGGAGGGGTGGGGAGTGGGGAGGGGTGAGACTCGTCCTTGAGTATTATTATTTCCCCCCCCAGAGATGCGCTGCCTGACCCGCTGAGTTACTGCAGCATTCGCGACACAGTGCGGACAAAACATCTGCACTTGCTCGCTGCTAGATGAATGGGGAGGGTTACAGCTGGATCAGGATGAGTCCACTGTTGGTGTGCGAGCTTGTAGAATCTGGCCGCCGACAGTGAGTTGGGAATTAAGGAACATTCTTTCAGCCCTGTTCTCGGAGGACGTGTTTCCAAACAGGCCAGCTGCTCTTTGTCTCGTCGCGGGACCTGTTGAAAATAGGAAAGAATGTCCTTGCATAGCTGTTGATTTTTTGTTGTTTTGCATTCCGTGAGTGAGCCGGTGACTTCCACAGCAAGATAAAATGCCTCCTCTCAATTGACTGCAGGGGGAAGGAGAGGGAGGGAAGGGGGTGGCGCAGCGGTAGAGTTGCTGCCGTACGGCACCAGAGACCCAGGTTAGATCCCAACTACGGGTGCTGTCTGCGCGGAGTTTGCACGTCCTCACCGTGACCCGCGTGGGTTTTCTCTGAATGCTCCTGTTTCCTCCCACGCTCCAAAGACGTACAGGTTTGTAGGTTGTTTGACAATAGACAATAGTTGCAGGAGTAGGCCATTTGGCTCTTCGAGCCGACACCGCCATTCAATGTGATCATGACTGATCATCCCCAATCATGACCCCGTTCCTGCCTTCTCCCCATATCCCCTGACTCCGCTATTTTTAAGACCCCTATCTAGCTCTCTCTTGAAAGTATCCAGAGAACCTGCCTCCACCGCCCTCTGAGGCAGAGAATTCCACAGACTCACCACTCTCCGTGAGAAAAAGTGTTTCCTCGTCTCTGTTCTAAATGGCTTACACCTTATTGTTAAACTGTTGCCCCTGGTTCTGGACTCCCCCAACATCAGGTAAGTTTGGTTTAGGTCACAATAAAAAAGTACTGGAGAAACGCAGCGGGTCGTCTCTGGAGAACATGGATGGGCGACGTTTTGGGTCGGAACCTTTCTGCAGGGACCCAGTCTGAATTAAGGGCCCCGGCCCAAAAGGTCACCTATTCATGTTCTCCAGAGATGCTGCCTGACACGCTTGAGTTCCTCCAGCACTTTGTGTCTTTTTTTTCTATTTAGCATCATGCAGCATAGAAACAGGCCCTTCGGCCCAACTTGTCCAAGTTAACCCATCTACTTTAGTCTCATCTGCCCACATTGACCCATATCCATTGACCTCTAACCCTTTCCAAAGCATGTACCTGTCCGAATGTCTTTTAAATGTTATTAGAGCGTCTGCCTCAACTACCTCCTCCGACAGCTCGTTCCATATACCCACTACCATTTTTGTGTGGAAAAAGTTGCCCCTCAGGTTCCTATTAAATCTTTCCCCCCCTCAACATAAACCTATGTCCACTGGTTCTCGATTCCCCAACTTTGCGTATTTCCCCAATCTATTCTCTTCATGATCTTGTAAACTCCAGAAGATTACACCTCGCCCTCTAACTCTCCAAGGAATGAAGTACTAGCCACTCAGCACGGACCCGGTGTTCCGAATGGCCTGTGTCCGCGCAGTATCTCTAAACCCTCCGATTCCTATTAAATCTTTCCTCTCTCACCTTGTCCTTACATCCTCTGGTTCATCATTCCCTTGCTCCATAGATACATAGATACATAGAAAATAGGTGCAGGAGTAGGCCATTCGGCCCTTCGAGCCTGCACCGCCATTCAATATGATCACGGCTGATCATCCAACTCAGTATCCCGTACCTGCCTTCTCTCCATACCCCCTGATCCCTTTAGCCACAAGGGCCACATCTAACTCCCTCTTAAATATAGCCAATGAACTGGCCTCAACTACCCTCTGTGGCAGAGAGTTCCAGAGATTCACCACTCCGAGTTAAAGACTGCATTCTATGCATATATCCATGCACCCACCACCCTCTGTGTGGGACAAAATTGTCCTTCAGGTTCCTATCTTATCCAATATCCCCACCTTAAACCTTTGGCCTTTGATTCCCCAACTCTGGCCAAGAGACTGTGCATTCACCCTATCTAATCCCCTTGTCATCTTATACACTTCTAGAAGATCACCCCTCATCCTCCTGCTCTCCAAGGAATACAGCACGAGCCATTCAGATTCCTATTAAATCTTTCCACTCACACCTTAAACCTTTGCCCTCTGGATTCCCCTGGATGAAAGACTGGACATTTACCCTAGCCACCCGCTCATGATCTTGTGTCCAAATCTATAAGATCGCCCCTTAGTCCCCTGCGCTCCAAAGAATAAAGTCCCAGCCTGGGTAGACAAAAGTGCTGGAGAAACTCAGCGGGTGCAGCAGCATCTATGGAGCGAAGGAAATAGGCAACGTTTCGGCCGAAAGTCCTAGCCCGCCCAACCTCCCCCTGCCCCCCCCCCCCCCCCAACCCCTGTAGCCGAGGAACCTCGAGTCCTGGCAACATCCCCGTCAGCGGTTCGGTCCCGTTTAGAACCTCGTATTGAGGTGAGGTCCCGTGGGAGACGTCTCCGATCCATTTGCGAGTGCAGATTTAGCCGGCGGCTCAGCGCAAGAAGTAATAATGGGTAAGTGTAAGTGGAATTCATGCATGGACTGTCAGAACTCTGCAGCACTTTTGAGAATGAATATTAGCTCGCCGAAATGGCTCCCTGCCTGGCAGGCTCACTATCTCGAGCAAATGTGATTGTTGGGGACTATTTCTAAGCATCGTCTCCTGGCCACCGGTGCAGAGATTAACTCAAATTACACCTTTGAGTGGCTGTGGATTTCATTATTTTTTGGAAACAAATGTATTTCTCAAGTGGATATTGGAATGCACAAAAATCCGCTGATAAGTGTCTTGGCTTTCTGCTCACTGAAGCGATTCCTTTAACCCTGAGGGTTAGTTAATCGAGTCTGAATTTACCCCTTTTTCCATGCTCTTCTCTGCCACAGAAGGCAGTGGAGGCCGATTCACTGGATGTTTTCAAGAGAGAGTTCGATTTAGCTCTTTGGGATAACGGAATCGGGGGCTATGAGGAGAAAGCAGGAACGGGGGGTACTGATTTTGGATGATCAGCCATGATCAAGGTGAATGTCGGTGCTGGCTCGGAGGGCCGAATGGCCTACTCCCGCACCTATTTTCTATGTTTCTGTGTATATCGTCTATATCTTGAGCATAAATAACACAAGGTGCTGGTGGCGCAGCGGTAGAGTTGCTGCCTTGCAGCGCTTACAGCGCCAGAGACCCGGGTTCGATCCCGACTACGGGTGCCGGCTGTACGGCGTTTGTCCGTTCTCCCCGTGACCGCGTCGAACCTGGGTCTCTGGCGCGGCGAGGCAACAGCTCAACCTGATGCTCCACTGTGCTGCCCAAACCACTGTGCTGCCACTTCAGCTAAAGGTTCCTCCCACTGGCCCCATAGTAACACCAGGTGTGGACTGTGGTGAGAAGTATTGACCAACCCCGCAGTTGGCCACTTGGCTGGGAGATAACGTCCATTTTAAGATGGGAGAGTTGGATAAAGCTCTAAGGGCTAATGGAATCAGGGGACATGGGGAGAAAGCAGGAACGGGGGACTGATTTTGGATGATCAGCCAAGATCATATTGAATGGTGGTGTTAGCTCGAAGGGCCGAATGGCCTACTCCTGCACCTATTTTCTATGTTTTTATAGTCCGAGGGTCTCCAATGAGGTTTAGATAGTAGTTGATAGTTGTTGATAGGATGGTTCTCCTTCAGACCTTCTGGAGAACATGGACGGGTGAGGTTTCGGCTCGAGACCCATCTTCAGACTGAAGAAGGATCCCGACCCGAAATGTTGCCTGTCTCTGCTCCCGTGAGAGAGAGAGAGAGAGGCTGCCTGACCCACTGAGCCACTCCAGCACTCTGCGTCATTGCGAGCGTTGAACCTAATGAGACGCGAGCATCTCGACCCTGTTGTTCCTTTCCTCCAGAGATGCTGCCTTGACCCACTGAGTAACGCCGGCATTTTGTGTCTAGCATCAGCCATTACATTGGCAAGGATTTGCAGAGCAACCCTCTCTTAGTTTGGAAAAAGGTCGTTGTATTTTGCTTAATTGGTTGATGAGAAATTTTACCCCCCCCACCCCCGAGAACAAAGTTTGCTCTTTCACGGTGGAATCTGAGACTGTTTCCTTTCACCATCTCCCCCCGGCAAACTCTGCAAATAAGCGGGGCTGAGCGAGCGGATTTCATGACGATAATTTTTCAAGGGAACACTTGAGTGTGTCGTTCACTCACTCGCTCCTCAATATAGCCCCCCTCGGTGCGACAGTGGGACCTCTGTAGGCCATTGTTTGGCGAGCAGCGTAAGTATTACAGATGCCGAACGAATACTGCATGCAAATCGTCGGCCTATTTCCCCGCGCACCCCGATGGGTTTCTCCGCACACTTGTGAAAACGCTGATAATTATGACTCGTCCCGAAGGACTTTTATCTGCTGCGCCAGTATAAATATAGATGAGCAGTTTGTTAATGAGAATGGGAACCTGTTCACCCCCTATGCAATTTGCAATGTTTACCTAATGAAAGTTTTAATGGAAACAATTGGATAAGGTGCATAATCTATCCGCCTTAGAGAACACGGCTCCCATTAAAGCGACTTCCGCAGAATAACTGAATTGCCCAGCCAGCACTGTGGGGTGTCTCTGTCTGGGAACGCCGGCAGTTTTGAGTCTAGTTCACTCTGGCACTGGGTCACAGCCCTCTCCCCTGACTCTCAGTCGGAAGTAGGGTCTCAGCCCAAGACGTCACCCGTTCCCTTCTCTCCGGAGACGGTGCCTGTCCCGCTGAGTTACTCCAACATTTTGTGTCGTATCTTCGGTGTAAACCGGTATATGCACCGAGCGGCCTCTGACAGTGAGGTTGCTGAGTCCTCATCTCGATAAAGGGCGGTGGAGTTACTGCCTCGCAGCGCCAGAGACCCGGGTTCGATCCTGACTACGGGCACTGCCTGTACGAAGTTTGTACCTTCTCCCTATCGCATCTCCGTCGAGGTAAGAGACTGGTAAAAGTTTCCCCCAACCCCCCCACATAAAACAAGCTAAAGAACACTAAAACACACAAATAAAACACAAAGAAGGAATGGACAGACAGACTGTTGGCGAGGCAGCCATTGATAGCGCCACCCGGTCAGGGGGGAGAACGTACAAACTCCGTACAGACAGCGCCCGTAGTCAGGATCGAACCCGGATCTCTGCCACTCTACCGCTGCACCACCGTGCCGCATTAATGGTGTGGAACCTGCTCACAAACAGCTGAATGAGATCTGGACCCCTGAAGCCTGTTCTGTTTTAACAGAACAGGAACTGACACCATTCATTACTCATAAGTAACTGTCAATTAAAACTCACGTTCTTGGATCAAAAATAATAAATTCCGTCGTCAATAATCAGAATTATTTTTAACATGTGTGGCACGGTGGCACAGCGGTAGAGTTTGGGGATCGCCTCGCAGCACCGGAGACCCGGGTTCGATCCTGACTACGGGTGCTGTCTGTACAGCATTTGTACCTTCTCCCCGTGACCTGCGTGGGTTTTCTCCAGGTGCTCCGGTTTCCTCCCACACTCCACAGACGTACAGATTTGTAGGTTAGAAACATGAAGAACATAGAAAAATAGGTGCAGGAGTAGGCCATTCGGCCCTTCGAGCCAGCACCGCCATTCAATATGATCATGGCTGATCATCTAAAATTAGTATCCCGTTTTTTTCCCCGATGTCCCTCGATTCCTTTAACCCTAAGAGCCATATCTAACGCTTGAAAACAAGGTTTTTTGGCTTCGGCAAAAATTGTAAATTGTCCCGAGCGTGTGTAGGATAGCGTAAGTGTGCGGGGATCGCTGGTCGGCGCGGACTCGGTGGGCCGAAGGCCTGTTTCTGTGCTGTATCTGTAACACTAAAAAAAACTACAAACTAATTTGTCCTCGCGGGAGAAAAACCCTTCGTGAATTCCAGGGTCATCTTTAAAGAATTGTGGTTGAGACACAGATTATACAGGCAATTGAGGAAAAAGCAATGCTGACTTTTTTATTGACTGGTAATAACATATAAGAGTCAAGAGGCTTATTTCTTTCTTGGAGGAAAAGAACTTGGACAGAAAAAAGAACACTTTATGTACTTGTTGGAATCATTTCATGACTGCCAACAATTTGGGGTGGTACGGTGGTGCAGCTGGTATTGCTGTTGCCTCGCAGCGCCAGAGACCCGGGTTTCGATCCTGACCTCCAGTGCTGACCTCCCGTGTGGAGTTTGCCTGTTCTCCCCGCAACCGCATGGCTTTTCTCCGGGCGCTCCGGTTTCCTCCCACGTCCTGAAGACGTGTGGGTTTGTAGGTTAATTGGCCCTCTGTAAATTGCCCCCTGGTGTGTAGGAAGTGGGTGAGAAAGTGGGATAGCATAGCACTAAGCGTGGGCTGAAAGGCCTGTGTCCATGCTGCACCTCTGAGCGAAACTAAACTCGAGTATTTTGCTTTCGGGACTGGGTAGGAGCAACTGGTCCATTTAATTCTCGGAAAATCGTATCCATCTGATTTTTGGACAAACAGAGCAAGTCATATATGCCATTGTAATGATGACTGATTGAACATTGGTGTGGTCTTTGATCAGTGAAGTACAGTATGTGGATGATAGAAGGAGACATGGCGGTTTTGGATCTCACGGCCTCACTGCCTGGACTCTTCTCCCTCCTGGTATATACAAGGGGCAAAGGTCCCTTGAGAACCGGCTATGTTGAAGAACCAAATGGGAATAGCTTGGATCAAAAGGTTCCCAACCTGGGTGAATTTACCCCCAGCAGGTAAATGTCACCTACCCAGGCAGGGGGTAAATTTGTTGATTCTGGATTTGTACATATGTTTTCTCATATCTGAAGAAGGGTTTCGGCCCGAAACGTTACCTATTTCCTTCGCTCCATAGATGCTGCTGCACCGCTGAGTTTCTCCAGCATTTTTGTGTACCTTATGTTTTCTCATTGACTGACTGTGCTTGGTTCTGGTATACTGGTAATGATCTGTTCATCATTAGTTGTTCATAATAAGTAAATTAACATTGTTATGTGCTATTAAAGTTGCCAGGGGTAAACGGGACGAAAAAGGTTGGGAAACCCCTGGCTTAGACGGTTTGTCTTGGTCGGCGTGGACAAGTTTTAATTGCGTTTCAGTTCAGTTTATTGTCACGTGTACCGAGGTACAGTGAAAAGCTTTTGCTGTGTTCTATCCAGTCAGCGGAAAGACCGTACATGATTACAGTCGAGCCATTTACAGTGTACAGATACATGATAAGGGAATAGCGTTTAGTGCAAGGTAAAACCAGCAAAGTCCGATCAAAGATAGTCCGAGCGTCTCCAGTGAGGTAGATAGTAGTTGCTAGTTGATAGTAGTAGATAGTAGTAAGGAGCACCGCTCTTTGGTTGTGGTGGGATGGTTCAGTTGCCTGATAACAGTTGGGAGATGGGCCTAAGGGCCTGTTTCTGCGTTGGATGGTCTCTGCGATTCTCTGACTCCATGACTCCAAAAGAAAGCAACAGGCTATTTTTGCAAGATTATGTTGTAATTTTTGGCCTCTAGTTGCCTCTCTTTATATAGGGTGGCAGTGATGTAAGGCACAAACCTGGGCCAAGGCCCTAAAGTGAATTAGTAATTCAAGGAGCGTGCTGGAAGATCCCTTTTCTCCACTTACAATGACATCAAGACATCTCTGGGAGATGAAATGTATAAAGGGGACTCTGTCAAACTCCAGTGGATTAACTTCCATTAGTTGCCATGGACGATGAGTCATGGGCGATGTTCTTTAGTCAGAGGGTGGTGAATCTGTGGAGGCCAAGTCAATGGACATTTTTACGGCAGAGATAGATAGATTCTTGATTAGTGCGGGTGTCAGGGGATATGGGGCGAAGGCAGGAGAATGGTATGGGGTTAAGAGGGAGAGATAGATCAGCCGCTGGATTTTTGAAATGTTCGAAACCTTTTTGCGACCCTGATATGTCGCCGAAAAAAATCGCCGTGGGACGGGCCCTTTAACTTAGCAACAAGTGGGGTCTTTGGCAGCAGTTTGTTAGTAAATGGTGACACAGTTACCTGTGGTCTCTTCTGCAGTTAACTTTGGGATCCATCCATTCTGACCTACTGTTGCACAGTTTAGTTTAGAGATACCACGCAGAAACAGGCCCTTCGGCCCACCGAGTCCGTGCCGACCAGCGATGCCCGCATACTAACACTATCGTACACACACTAGGGACGATTTACATTTATACCAAGCCAATTAGCCTAAGATGTCCGTCTTCGGAGGGTGGGAGGGAGCCGAAGATCTCGGAGAAAACCCACCTAGGTCAAAGGTTTCAAAGGTCTTTTATTGTCACGTGTACCAATTAGGGTCAGTGATATGCGAATTACCGTACAGCCAGACGGGGGAAAAAAAGCAACAGGACACACACCTACATAAAAGTTAACATAAACATCCACCACAGCGTGATTCCCCACGTTCCTCACTGTGATGGAAGGCAAAAAAAATCATCTTCTTTATTCTCCCTCAGTCGGGACAGTCGAACCATCTGTCGGGGCGATGGAAGCTCCCGCAGCCGGTGGTCGAAGCCCCCGCGTCGGGGCGATCGAAACTGCATCGAACCCGCGGTTGGGAGCTTTGACTGATATGTAGCCGAAGAAAATCGCCAAGTGGGACGGGCCCTTTGACTTAGCAACAATCTCGTCCGCTTGCAATTCTCCCGGGGGCCATGCTGATGGCAAAAATAACACTCCCAGACATCAGACCGGGGAGAGAAGGGGGGGAATGGGAGATAGCTGTCAGGTCGGGAACACTGGGAACTGCCTGGCGAACGGACGGACGGACGGACGGCCTGTGCCGTCTTAACGAAGGCTGTGTAGGTACTCGGTGCAGAGGGGCAGCCGGCCTGACACGTCCGCACAGCCACCGCTGCTGAGACTGTGACGTTTCTGCTGCACTGGTTGCAGTGGGAACCATGGCCATTGATGGCCCTCCCGACCTGCGAATCAATCTGCTTCGGAGCAGAACACCAGCCACACTGCTTCAACTTAGAAACATAGATCATAGAAAACATGGGTGCAGGAATAAGAAGGGTCTCGACCCGAAGCATCACCTATTTCCTTCGCTCCAGAGATGCTGCCTCACCCGCTGAGTTTCTCCAGCATTCTTATCCACCTTCGAATTTTCCAGCATCTGCAGTTCTTTCTTAAACAAACTGCATGTTCTGGTGTGCTTGTTGCCTTCCACTGCCGGCGGTAAACCTGCCAGTTCGTACACCTCCAGACTTATTACCTCTGGATGTCCTCCAATCAGTACCACAATGGTTATCATAAAGTAGTAATCCATACGGTGCTTATATTTGGCTCATAAAACCCAATCTCATCCCATCTGCTAAAGATTCTGTGTCTTTTTCATTATGAAATATCGCTCAAGACGGGAAAATAATAGCGTTGAAGCGATGGAGAGGTTCCTGGTTGTTACGTCCTATAATTCTACATTTATGTAGGTCATTTATAACGTTCAAGCATCGCCAGTGTGCTTTCCCCGCAATGAATGAAGTCCTTTCAATAAATCAGTTGTGAAGTGAGTCGGCACACCGTCCATTTTGTACGCAGCAGGATGGTGAGAGGTTGCGGCAAGGTGGCGCAGCGGTAGAGTTGCTGCCTCGCAGCGCCAGAGACCTGGGTTCGATCCTGACTACGGGCGCTGTCTGGAGGGAGTTTGCACGTTCTCCCCGTGACCCGCGTGGGTTTTCTCCATATCTCCGGTTTTCTCCCACGCTGCAAAGACGTACAGGTTTGTAGGTTGATTGGCGTTGGCCCGATGGCAAATTGTGCCGAGCGTGCGTAGGGATTGTGTTAGTGTGATGGGAGCGCTGGCCGGGGCGGACTCGGTGGGCCTTCCCGCGCTGTATATCTAAAACAAAACAAAAAAACATAGAGCTGGTGTGAATGAGCGATAGATGGTCGGGTTGGGCTTGGTGGCCCTGTGATATCTGGGCCGAAGGGCCTGTTTCTCTGCTGTATCTCAGAAGTAGAGTCTAAAAGTAAAGGGTGTCAACCCAAAAACGTCACCTATCCATGTCCTCCAGAGATGCTGCCTGAACCGCTGAGCTTCTCCAGCACTGTGTGTGTGTGGGCCAAGCTGAACTAAACGTTGATGAGGCTCTTGATTGTGCAAGGGGAGGCCTCTGACTTGAGGAGCAGTTGTGACACGGCCCGTAGTATACAGTCGCTGCCTCTACTGCTCCAGAGTGTGGATCTTGGCACAGTGGGCCCGTTGTTCCCAGCCAGTGTCAATGCCATGCCACGGACCGAGTGCTCCCTGCCAATGTCAAGACCACACTATTCCACCACACGTTCCCCATAACGTTGGAAATGCCCGACATGTGGCCAAGCCCTCTCTGTGCAACTTGGCGCCTTGCCCGCGTTCCCGCAACGATGATGCGTGACGCTTCCAACCACGTTGGGGGAGCGGTCCCGTTTTAGTTTAGTTCGGAGGTACCGAGCGGAAAATGGCCCTTCGGCCTGCCGTGTTGTAGTAGTCTATTGTCACGTGGACCGAGAGGTACGGTGAAAAGCTTTGTTCGGTGAAAAGTCCGCACCGACCAGCAATCCCCGTACATTAGTACTGTCCTACACACATTACAGACAATTTACGGGGTTGCTGCCTTACGCCGCCAGAGACCACGGGTGCTGCCTGTACGGAGTTTGTACATTTACGTCTGAAGAACGGGTGGCGTTTCGGGTCGAGACCATTCCTCAGACCTGAATGGTCTCAGCCGATGAAATGAGACAACAAAGATGAACTGTCACACAAAATGCTGGAGTGACTCTGCTGGGACAGGCAGCATCTCTGGAGAGTAGGAATGGGTGGCGTTTCGGGTCGAGACCCTTCAGGCTCAGTCTTCAGGTCAAAAGGAAGGGTCTCGACCCGAAACGTCACCCATTCCTTCTCTGCAGAGATGCTGCCTGTCCCGCTGAGTTACTCCAGCTCTTTGTGTCCAACTTTCGGTTAAAACAGATTATAGATTACCTGGTGTTTTGAACGTGGGAGCCTGTGTGTGTTACGCAGGCAACCAGACGGTATTACTGTGTTTAAACAAGAAATAAAATGTGCTTCTTGGGAAGTGGGAGGAGGTAAAACTGTTCGTTGTCATGCACACTTGTCATCGTTCCGCCAGGGAATTTGTGTGGGTCCCCGACCCTTCCCCCCCCCCCATGTTTTAAAAGCAATTTACCATGACATAAAAACAATTTTTATCCACGAGTAGTTGCTCTACTCAACAGCCAAAAATCTGTAGCCTCCCTTTGATCTGGTATTTTGTTGGTTCACATGCTTGATCAATGGTGTTTTATCATTAATGTTTTATTATTATTAATGTTTAGTGTTTTCTGAGTCATTCGTAATTGTCACTATGTCATGTTGTTACTTGTGGGCGGAGCACCAAGGCAAATTCCTTGTATGTGAATACTTGGCCAATAAACTTACTATGGCTGCCAATGCCCTGAGCCATCTGTCCCCGTGGCCGGGGTGGGGGGTTAATCGCTCGGTGTGGGTGTGGGGGGGTGAATCACCCCGTGTGTGGGTCGGGGTCGCGGGGGTGAATCAACCTGGTGTGGGGGTAGGGGTCCGATAGCGGTTCATCGCGGTCAGTCACTCTGGGTGGGCGGTTGGGGCCAGCCTGTCCCACTCCTCTGTTCCACCCGGCCCCGTGTGTGTGCGTGCGCTGCCGACACACAGCGCGGCCGCACGGGGGGAGACGAGGCGGAGGGCGGCCGTGGCCTTGGGAGAGTGGGGGCTGTCCCGAGGGATGCGCTCCTTCGGCCGCTTGCAACTTGGCGCTCGGGTTCAGAGAGCCCAGTCACCTATGGCTTGTGTGGGGAAATGACCCCCACCCTCCCGTCTCCACCGGCCAGTGATGTGATGGACGCGGGGGTCTGGACCAATCGCTGACAAGTCCGCCCCCCCCCCCCAGGAACGTCATGTCCGTTATTTGACTTTTCGACATAGCGCCCTTTCGGTTAGTTGGCGTTTCGACATAGCGCCCTTTTGGTGAGTTCGCGTTTCGGCAGAGCGCCCTTTCGGTTAGTTGGCGTTTCGGCAGAGCGGCCTTTCGGTTAGTTGGCGTTTCGACATAGCGCCCTTTTGGTTAGTTGGCGTTTCAGCATAGCGCCCTTTCGGTTAGTTGGCGTTTCGGCAGAGCGGCCTTTCGGTGAGTTGGCGTTTCGACAGAGCGCCCTTTCGGTGAGTTGGCTTTTAGGCGTCCCGCACTTTCGGTTATTTGGCTTCCACTTCTTCGCTTCGGCTTCTCGTCCTTCGACGCCACGTCCGGGTACCCTGTCCAGCACCCGAGCCAACTCATCACTCACCCAACCACAGCCGAGTCGGTCAACGAATAGCCGCTGGGGAATTTTTGTCCCGTATTTTGAGCTTTTGTCCCATTTTTGGGAGTGAGAAAGTTGGCGACCCAGGATGGGCACGAGGGGGTGGCAGGTGGGAGCATTTTTACAGACACTGTCCCGCCCCACGCAGGCTGTCCCACAAGCAGTGCTTAACGGCCGTGTACTGTGGTAAACACCGGGGTCAAGTTGCAGACAGCAGGCTTTGTACAACAGTAATGTGATAATGATCAGCTAATCTGCTTAAATGCTGTGGGTTGAAAGACATTGGTTGGCAGGGACTTCAGCGAGAACGTCGCTGCTCTTCCAAAATAGTACCGTGGATGTTTTACAAACCGCATGAGTGATCAGACCTTGGGCCAGGACAGTGTAAGAAGGAACTGCAGATGCTGGTTTAAACCGAAGATAGACTGGAGTAACTCAGCGGGACAGGCAGCATCTCTGGAGAGAAGGAATGGGTGACGTTTCGGGTCGAGAGCCTTCTTCAGACACTCTTGGGTTACTCCAGCTTTTTGTGTCTATCTTGGGCCTGGAGAGAGTGGATGTGGAGAGGATGTCTCCACTAGTGGGAGAGTCTAGGGCCACAGTTCATAGCCTCAGAATAAAAGGACGTTCCTTTAGAAAGGGGGAGGAATTTCTTTAGCCAGAGGGCAGTGAATCTGCGGAATTCATTGCTACAGATGGCCGTGGAGGCCAAGTCAATATGTATTTTTAAGGTAGACAAAATTGCTGGAGAAACTCAGCGGGTGCGGCGGCATCTAGATGGCGCAATGGGCTAAGTGTTCGGCTGGCAACCGGAAGGTAGCCGGTTCGAATCCCGCTTGGAGTGCATACTGTCGTTGTGTCCTTGGGCAAGACACTTCACCCACCTTTGCCTGCGTGTGAATGTTGATATGTTGATATCAACATATGGATATGGATAATTCTCTGTAAAGCACTTTGGTTTCAAGTGATTTGATTGAAAAGTGCTATATAAATACAAAATATTTAAATATTTAAAATATATTTATCTATGGAGCGAAGGAAATTGGCAACGTTTCGGGCCGAACCCCTTCTTCAGTCTGATGAGTTTCTTGAACATGTATTTTTAAGGCGCAGATTGACATATTATTGATCAGTACGGGTGTCGGGGGTTATGGGGAGAAGGCAGGAGGATGGGGTTGAGAGGGATAGATAGTTCAGCCATGATTGAATGGCGGAGTAGACTTGGTGGGCCGAATGGCTTAATTCTGCTCCTAGACCTTATGACCTTTAGTCTGCTATTCTATGTTCTCTGAACAGTAGCATGTTCCAGATCTTCACACACTCCAAAGACATCCATGTTTGCGGGCTAATTTGGCTTGGTGCCATCGTAAATTGTCCCTAGTGTCGAGGATAGAGTTAACAACGCGTGGGGATCGCTGGTCGGCGCGGACTCGGTGGGCTGTAGGGCCTGTTTCCACACTGTATCTCTAAACTAAGCTAAACTTATAAATGTATCTGATCCGATTTGCTAGTACCTCCCATAAGAGAGAACCCAGCCGAGATTTTTCTACTCCAATCTCTAGAGAGGGATTTTGTCTCACAACCTTCTACCGCAGGTGAAGAGATCACCGAGGAAGGCATACCTGACAGGTTGCACCACAGGTTGCACTTGGCTTGCACTATCATGATCTGGCTAGGCAGCCGGAGACCCGGGTTCGATCCTGACTACCTGACAGATGCTGTCTGTGCGGAGTTTGTACGTTCTTCCCGGGACCTGTGTGGGTTTTCTCCTGGTGCTCTGGTTTCCTTCCACACTCTGAAGACGTGCCGGTTTTACAGGTTCATTGGCCTCCGTACAGTGCCCCTAGAGTGTAGGAGGGGCCAATGGTCGGTGTAGACTCGGTGGGCCGAAGGGCCTGTTTCCACGCTGTATCAGGGGCGACAGTTTAAGAGTAAGGGGTAGTAGGCCTTTTAGAACGGAGATGAGGAAAAACTTTTTCACCCAGAGAGTTGTGAATCTGTTGAATTCTCTGCCTCAGAGGGCGGTGGAGGCCAATTCTCTGGATACTTTCAAGAGAGAGCTTGATAGGGCTCTTAAAGATATCGGAATCAAGGATATGGGGAGAAGGCAGGAACGGGGTACTGATTATGGATGATCAGCCATGATCACATTGAATGGCGGTGCTGGTTCGAAGGGCCGAATGGGCTTCGGTTAAAAATTGTAAATTGCCCCTTAGTGTGTGTGTGTGTGTGTGTAGGGTAGCGTTAAGCCCCTGTCCCACTCTACGAGCTAATTCAAGAGTTCTCCCGAGTTTCCCCTGATTCGAACTCGGAGAATTACGGTAATAGCCGCTCGTAGGTAAGTCTTCCCGAGCTTACCGCGTTTCCCGAGTACCCGCCGTTAGCGTTACGAGCCGCTAAGAGACGTCCACGAGCTCCGACGTACCCGCTACATACATTCTACGTGCTTACCACGAGTTTGATTTTTTTTTTTTTAACTCGGGAGAGCTCTTGAATTAACTCGTACAGTGGGACAGGCCCCATTAGTGCGTGGGGATCGCCGGTCGGCGCGGACCTGTTAACGCGCTGTATCTCTGAACTATGAGCTGAAGGATGTGGAGTCATATTTTTTTTCAAAGACATAACGTTGAGCAAGATTGATGGGAGGTGACGTTCCTTGATGCCATTGATGTCATCGCTCGTTGCCGTGGTAACCCGTCTCCTGCAGCATTGAGCTCTGCAGTGCATGGCTTGTTTTTGCCATCTTGACCTCTAGTTTGTCCAGCTGAAGGAAGACAGTGATGCCACTGTGTCGCTGCAGCATGGTGTGCCAATCTCGGGTGCCATTGAAAGACTAAGGTCGACTATGGATGAATGAATGAAAGAATAAGTTTATTGGCCAAGTATTCACATACAAGGAATTTGCCTCGGTGCTCCGTCCGCAAGTGACAACATGACATACAGTGACAATTAGGAATGACACGTAAAACATTAAACATTAATAATAAAACATTATCGATTAAACATGTGAATTAAATAAAATACCAGAGCAAAAGGAGGCTACAGGTTTTTTGGTTATTGAGTAGAGCTACTACTCGTGGATAAAAAACTGTTTTTATGTCTGGCTGTGGCAGCTTTGACAGCCCGGAGTCGCCTTCCAGAGGGAAGTGATTCAAAGAGTTTAGTGGCCAGGGTGAGAGGGGTCAGAGATGATCTTGCCCGCTCGCTTCCCGGCCCTTGCAGTGTACAGTTCGTCAATGGGAGGAAGGTTGCAGCCAATGACCCTCTCAGCTGATCGGACGATTCGCTGCAGCCTCCGGATGTCGTGCGTGGTGGCTGAGCCAAAGACTGTACCCTGCAGTACGAGTACAGAAGTTGAGGGGGGTCATGTTTAGTCTCAGTTTAGTTTACTGTCACGTGTACCGAGGTACAGTGAAAAGCTTTTTGTTGCGTGCTAACCAGTCAGCGGAAAGACAACACATGATTACAATCGAGCCAGTTACAGTGTACGGACACATGATAAGGGAATAACGTTTAGTGCAAGATAAAGCCAGTAAAGTCCGATCAAGAGTAGTACGAGGGTCACCAATGAGGAAGATTCAGGACTGCTCTTGGGTTGTGGTAGGGTGATTCAGTGCCTGATAGCAGCTGGGATGAAACTGAGCCTGACTCTGGAGGTGTGCGTTTTCACACTTCTATACCTTGTCATGTTGCAGTTATATATGACAGTGTGGCCATATTGAGAGTATTGTGCTCAATTCTGCGCTACGTGTTAGAGGAAAGATGTTGTCAAGTTGGAAAGGGTACAGAGACGATTTACGAGGATGTTGCCAGGACTAGAGGGCCTGAGCTACAGGGAGAGGTTGAGCAGGCTGGGTCTCTATTCCTTGGAGCGCAGGAGGATGAGGGGTGATCTTATAGAGGTGTACAAAATCACGGGAGGGATAGATCGGGTCGACGCACAGAGTAGGGGAATCGAGAACCAGAGGACATAGGGTTAAGGTGAGGGGGGGGGGAAGATTTAATAGGAATCTGAGGGGTAACATCTTCACACAGAGGGTGGTGGGTGTATGGAGCTGCCAGAGGCAGGGACTATTGTGACGTTTAAGAGACAATTAGACAGGTACATGGATAGGGCAGGTTTAGACGGATATGAGCCAAATGCAGTCAGGTGGGGCTAGTGTAGACATGTTGGTCGGTGTGGGCAAGTTGGGCCAAAGGGGCCTGTTATCTTGCTGTTTAAGAAAGAACTGCAGACGATGGAAAAATTGAAGGTAGACAAAAATGCTGGAGAAACTCAGCGGGTGAGGCAGCATCTATGGAGCGAAGGAAATAGGCGACGTTTCGGGTCAAGACCCTTCTTCAGACTTCAGTCTGATTTTTCCGTCATTTGCAGTTCTTCAGTCTGAAGAAGGGTCTCGACCCGAAACGTCGCCTATTCCTTCTCTCCAAAGATGCTGCCTCACCCGCTGAGTTCCTCCAGCATTTTTGTCTACCTGTTTCCTTGCTGTATCACTCTATGTCTCTAAGTAAATACTGATGGGGGGCGTGGTTAAATGAGTGCCATCTTCAGTACATGAAGGGTTTAAATGAAGGTTGAAGTGAACCCAAGCAGAGAAGATAAATCAATGCTTAGGCGGGGTGCCAGCGGGATGTTTACGTTAGAGCACAACGGAAACAAGGACACAATGTCGACACAAGGATCCGCAGATGCTGATTTACAAAAATATGACACAAACTGCTGGAGTAACGCCATAAGCAAGGCAGCGTCTCTGGGCGACATGAAATGGTGATGTTTCGTAGAAACATAGACAATAGGTGCAGGAGTAGGCCATTTGGCCCTTCAAGCCAGCACTGCCATTGAATATGCTCATGGCCGATCATCCACAATCAGTACCCCCTTCCTGCTTTCTCCCATATCCCCTGAATCCGTTAGCCCGAAGAGCTAAATCGAACTCTCTTGAAAACATCCAGTGAATCGGCCTCCACTGCCTTCTGTGGCAGAGAATTCCACAGATTCACAACTCTCTGGGTGAAAAAGTTTTTCCTCATCTCAGTCCTAAATGGCCGACCCCTTATTCTTGAACTGTCACCCCTGATTCTGGACTCCCCCAACATCGGGAACATGTTTCCTGCATCTACCCTGTCCCACCCCTCAATAATTTTGTTTCAATAAGATCCCCTCTGATTTCATAAGTTCATAAGTCTTCGAACCTAGTGTGTGTGTGTGTGTGTGGGATAGTGTTAGTGCACAGGGTGATCGCTGGTGTGTGTGATAGTGTTAGTGCACAGGGTGATCGCTGGTCAGCGCGGACGCGGTGGGCCAAAGGGCCCTGTTCCCACGCTGTGTCTCCAAACTAAAACTCAGTCAGGCCCAAGAGCAAAGGTTCGTGGTAATATATTGAAGATAGACACGCAAGAAGCCGGAGTAACTCAGCGGGACAGGCAGCATCTCTGGAGAGAGGGGATGGGTGACGTTTCGGGTCGAGACCCTTCCTCAGACTGGTTAGGGACAAGGGAAACGAGAGATATAGACGGTGATGTGGAGAGATAAAGAACAATGAAAGAAAGATATGCAAAAAAGCGACGATGATAAAGGAAACAGGCCGTTGTTAGCTGTTTGTTGGGTGAAAACGAGAAGCTGGTGCGACTTGGGTGGGAGAGGGATAAAGAGAGAGAGAGGGAATGCCAGGGCTACCTGAAGTGAGAGAAATCAAAATTCATACCACTGGGCTGTAAGCTGCCCAAGCGAAATATATTGAGCCATGTTTTGGAATCCCAGCTGGATAAAGAAACTACTGTCAACTCCAAGTGTCCAGGCACGGTGTCAACAATGAATTGGTTGACATTCCAAACTTGTGGGAGCTAAATGCCATACGGCAGACATTCCGTCCGCTGTGTAGTACAGGCAGGTTTCAATCCACAATGCCCCAGGGCATGTTCTGCTCAGTATTCTCACTGGCACTGTGCTTAGTTGTACGGCATGCCATCGTTCAAAGGAATCACCGACCCGTAGTTTACTGTGCCAACTAGCAGTGCCCGACAGAAAATAATGCAGACAACTCTGAAGAAGAGACCCGACCTGAATGGTCACTATCCATTTCCTCCACGGATGCTGACCGACCCATGCAGTTCCTCCAGCAGTTTGTGTTTTGCTCACGACCTCTTTATACAATAGACAATAGACAATAGGTGCAGGAGTAGGCCATTCGGCCCTTCGAGCCAGCGCCGCCATTCAATGTGATCATGGCTGATCATCCACAATCAGTACCCCGTTCCTGCCTTCTCCCCATATCCCCTGACTCCGCTATCTTTAAGAGCCCTATCTAGCTCTCTCTTGAAAGTATCCAGAGAACCGGCCTCCACCGCCCTCTGAGGCAGAGAATTCCACAGACTCACCACTCTTCATGAGAATCGCTTGTGAGTCTCTCTCCTTGGTGCAGTAAACAAGATCAGTCTGAATAAGGGTCCCGATCCAAAACTATGTTTTGTTGCGGGGCGTCACGGTGGCGCAGCGGTAGAGTTGCTGCCTCACAGCGCCATAGTCCCGGGTTCCATCCTGACTACGGGTGCTGTCTGTACGCAGTTTGTACGTTCTCCCCGTGACCGCGTGGGTTTTCTCCGGGTGCTCTGGTTTCCCTCCACACTCCAAAGACATGCAGGTTTGTCGATTAATTGGCTTTGGTACAATTTAGTGTGTGTAGGATTGTGCTAGTATACGGGGCGATCTCCGGTCGGTGGGCCGAAGGGCCTGATTCCACGGCGTGTCTCTGAAGTCGAAAGACAGGAAGAGTAGACACAAGGAACTGCAGGTGCTGGAATCTCGAGCAAAAAGCGCATAGTGCTCAATTAACTCAGCGGGGTCAGGCGGCATCTCTGGAGAACGTAGATGGGGCAACGTTTCGACCCTTCGTCAGACCGAAGAACGTTATTTCCAGATCACGGGAGCGGTGCGTTGAGAGAGAAAGAGAGTGCAGACGAGCTAAGTCATCAGAGCAAGCGACCTGTGCAAGCTGCGACTAAAATGCACGCTCACCTTGCAGCAGTTTCTGTTTCATCAGTGCGCGGCACGGTGGCGCAGCGGTAGAGTTGCTGCCTTACAGCGCTTGCGGCGCCAGAGACCCGGGTTCGATCCCGACTACCGGTGCTGTCTGTACGGAGTTTGTACGTTCTCCCCGTGACCTGCGCGGGTTTTCTCCGAAAATCTTCGGTTTCCTCCCACACTCCAAAGACGTGCGGGTTTGTAGGTTAATTGGCTTGGGTTTGTGCACTTGGTAAAAGTGTAAGTTGTCCCTAGTGTGTGTAGGATATTGTTAGTGTGCGGGGATCGCTGGTCAATAGCCAATAGACAATAGGTGCAGGAGTAGGCCATTCGGCCCTTCGAGCCAGCACCGCCATTCACTGTGATCATGGCTGATCATCCCCAATCAGTACCCCGTTCCTGCCTTCTCCCCATATCCCCTGACTCCGCTATTTTTAAGAGCCCTATCTAGCTCTCTCATGAAAGCATCCAGAGAACCGGCCTCTGAGGCAGAGAATTCCACACAGACAGAATTCCGCGGACCCGGCGGGCCGAAGGACCTGTTTCCGCGTCGCATCTCTGAAACTAAAATCTAAAACGACCCGCAAGTGCAGTTGCAGGATCGCAAATCATCCTAATTAAGAGTGAAGAAAGGCTGTTATCCAGGATGCGGTGTATCTGGAGCATGAAAGCCAAAGGGAAGAGGCATCGCTCATTAACAAATGCTTCTGACCTAGATTCCATGTTGTTTGGGAAGCTGATGCTGCCCGCGGACAGGATTGAATCGGAGCGTCATTGAATATCTGACAGCGCTAATGGACCAGTGCGGCAGGATTCGGATTGCCGACGACCTGTGTCTGATTTTATTTGCAAATTTGCAGATATGGCATCAATAGAGTGGATGTAGAGAGTCCACTCTATTGGGAGAGTCTAGAACGAGAGGTCATAGCCTCAGAATTGAAGGGCACTCTTTTAGAAAAGGGGGGTTGAGGAGGAACTTCTTTAACCAGAGGGTGGTGAATCTGTGGAACTTATTGCCCCAGAGGGCTGCGGAGGCCAAGTCGGGGGATATTTTTAAGGCAGAGGTAGATAGATTCTTGATCAGTGCGGGTGTCATGGGGCTATGGGGAGAAGGCAGGAGAATGGGGTTAGGAGGGGAGAGATAGATAGATAGATCAGCCGCAGTTGAATGGTGTAGACTTGATGGGCCGAATGGCCTAATTCTGCTCCTATCCCTTACAAGTGCGACGCTGAGAGTAAAAGATAGCTGCTTCCAGTGAATCTGAAGAGGTCTGATGGCGATCCAGCAGTCCATCTAGTAGCTTGCCTGAGACTTGGATTCCCGTTGAACTTCCAGCTCATTTTTATTCACAGCGCGTGAGGCTTTTGTGATGTCTGTGCAGAGAGGTCAGCGGGGCCTCGGTTAAGTATTTCATCCAAAGAATGAGACTTCTAAGGGGGAAAACCGCCTTGCCAATGCTGCAGAAAATACGCTGGAGTAACTCAGCGGGCCAGGCAGCTTCTCTGGAGAGAAGGAATGGGTGACGTTTCGGGTCGAGACCCCTTCTTCAGACTGGAGAGTCAGAGGGGAGAGATGGACACCGAGATATGGAAGGGGAAGGTGTGGAAACACAGATCAAAGGGGACGATGATCAAGGAAATATAGAATGGATCATAGGTACACAAAAATGCTGGAGAAACTCAGCGGGTGCAGCAGCATCTATGGAGCGAAGGAAATAGGTAACGTTTCGGGCCGAAACCCTTCTTCAGACTGATAGGGGGGTGGGGAGAAGAAAGGAAAAAAGGAAAAAGGCGGAGGAGGAGCCCGAGGGCTGGGGGGGGGAGGAGACAACCAGATGGCTGATGAAGGGGAGGGGACAGCAAGGGCTAGCAGAATTGGGAGAATTGTTGGCTGACGGGAAGGCGACAACGAGGTTTACAATCAGTAATATTTAATCAGGAAGCCAGTGGAACTAGTCGGAGAACCAGGATGGAGGCTTGACGGAGAAAGAGGGAAAGCATGGGTTATTGCCATTGCTACAATCTCACGGCCAAGGCACATCGTATTTTATCCTGGGTGATATCAAACTTCATTATCCATCGTCAGGTGGCGCAGCGGGTAGAGCTGCTGCCTCGCCGCGCCAGATACGTGGGTTTGATCCCGACCTCCTGTGCTGCCTGTGTGGAGTTTGCACGTTTTCCCTGTGACCTGCGTGGGTTTCCTCCGGGGTGCCCCGGTTTCCCCCCACACTCCAAAGACGTCCGGGTTTGTAGGTTAATTCGTTTTGGTAAAATGTCCCTCGTGTGTGTGTGTAGGATAGTGTTAGTGTTGATTGCGGGTCGGCATGGAGTCTGTGGGCTGAAGGGTCTGTTTCCACACTGTATCTCTATCTCTAACGTGTAAATGTTGCCGACACGAAACATCGCCCTGCCCCGATGCTGCCTGACCTGCTGAGTTTCTCCAGCACTTTGTACCCATCCATCTTTTAGATTTACTTTGTATTCAGTTTTCGAGATACATACAGCATGGAAACAGGCCATTCGGCCCACCGGGTACCCGCACCGACCAGCGATCCCCGCACACTTATACCACCCTCCACACACTAGTGACCATTTTACATTTATACCAAGCCAATTAACCCACGAACCTGTACAGCTGTGCAGCGTGGGAGGTGACCAAAGTTCTCGGAGAAAGCCCACGGGGAGAAGGTACAAACTCCGTACAGGCAGCACCCGTAGTCAGGATGGAACCCGGGTCTCTGGCGCTGTGAGGCAGCAACTCTATCGCTGCGCCAGCGTGCCATGTCCTCCAGAAGATGTTGCCTGACCCGCTGAGTTCCTCCTGCACTTTCTCAAGTCAAGTCAAGTCAATTTTATTTCTATTCCACATTTAAAAAACAGCTCTCGTTGACCAAAGTGCTTTACATCAGTGCGGGTACTAACATGCTACATACAGTGGTACATAGATCTAACAATACATACATAAATACATACATACAGCGCTCCCTCAGAGGACCTCAAGAAACGCTTGTGAGTAGAAATAGGTTTTAAGTCTAGACTTAAAGGAGTTGTCGCCCCTGAGCTTATGCCTGGACCATGGGATGGTCAGTAACCCCAAGTCGGCCGACCTGAGGGACCTGGAGGTGGTGTGGTGGGTTAGCAGATTTCTGATGTAGGTGGGGGCAAGCCCGTTAAGGGGTTTGTATACATAAAGGAGGAGTTTGAAATTGATTCTGAACCGCACTGGGAGCCAGTGGAGAGAGGCCAGAATCGGGGTGATGTGGTCCCATTTTTCGGGTGCCCGTCAGAAGTCTCGCTGCGGCGTTTTGGACCAGTTGCAGGCGGGACAGGGATGATTGGCTGATGCCAGTGTAAAGGGAGTTGCAGTAGTCAAGGCTGGGGAGGAGATAAATGAGTGGATGATCTTTTCCAAGTCGTCAAATCGGAGGAGTTGTTTTATTTTAGCTGTCGTGGGAAGCTGGAAGAAGCTAGCTTTTACCACGGCATTGACTAGTTTGTCAAACTTCATCTTTGGCCCAAGATTCCAGCATCGCTTGTGAATCAGTTGAGATCCTTTGCTGCATTGGAATAAAATTGCACATCTTTTTGGAAGTGATATTTTTAACTGAGAGGCAGCAGAAGCAGCAAATGGGTGTTGAAGTAGCTGTTTCACTCCATGTCTATTACAGCATGGTGATAAAGATGTAATTCAAATTATTCCCTGAGAAAAATCCCCAGTGGGCCCACTGTGGTAAGTTTCGAAGCTTATCAGTCTTTTACAGCAAGATAATGCCACCTGTGTTCTTCTGTGGATGTCCGCGGACTGGCGTTTACTTGATAGCTTTGAGCGGAAATCTGTATTGTCTGTGGATTAATCCTTTGAGGGCTTCTTTATGTGTCTTGTGTTCTCCCCTGCATGGGGAGGCAGGAGAGGTAGAATATTACAGTCGCCGCTACATGGTAAATGGTAGAGAATTGAGGAATACAGTTGAACTAGGGATCTAGGAATAACCGTGCATAGTTCCCTGAAGGTGGAATCTCATGTAGATAGGGTGGTAAAGAAAGCTTTTGGGGTGCTGGCCTTTATAAATCAGAGCATTGAATATAGAAGTTAGGATGTAATGTTAAAATTGTACAAGGCATTGGTGAGGCCAATTCTGGAGTATGGAGTACAATTTTGGTCGCCTAATTATAGGAAGGATGTCAACAAAATAGAGAGAGTACAGAGGAGATTTACTAGAATGTTGCCTGGGTTTCAGCAACTAAGTTACAGAGAAAGGTTGAACAAGTTAGGTCTTTATTCTTTGGAGCGCAGAAGGTGAAGAGGGGACTTGATAGAGGTCTTTAAAATTATGAGCGGGTTAGACAGAGTTGACGTGGATAAGCTTTTTCCATTGAGAGTAGGGAAGATTCAAACAAGGGGACATGACTTGAGAATTAAGGGACAGAAGTTTAGGGGTAACATTAGGGGGAACTTCTTTACTCAGAGAGTGGTAGCTGTGTGGAATGAGCTTCCAGTGGAAGTGGTGGAGGCTGGTTCGATTTTATCCTTTAAAAATAGATTGGATGGGTATATGGACGGGAAAGGAATGGAGGGTTATGGTCTGAGTGCAGGTAGATGGGACTAGGGGGAAGTATTTTTTTTTTTAAATGTTAATGTTCGGCACGGACTTGAAGGGCCGAGATGGCCTGTTTCCGTGCTGTAATGGTTATATGGTTATGAAGTCATACAGCGTGGAAACAGGCCCTTCAGCCCGACTTGCCAGGATGTGCCTGGCCAAGCTGGCCATCCACGAGTCACGGCGCCAGGGGGCAGAGCCAGATGCTTGCCCCTTCACTGGGGTTAGTCCGCGCCCGGGTGGTGTTAGAGAGGGGACATAGTTGTATAGTAGTTATATAGGTAGACAAAAGTGCTGGAGAAACTCAGCGGGTGCAGCAGCATCTATGGAGTGAAGGAAATAGTTAGTTCGTATATTTGTAACTTAGTGGTTTGGAAATTTAGAGTCTGAATAATTTGGTGATTTTGTAATATGGTGGGGGGGGGTGTCACCACTGTTTGTTTGTTTTTTGGGGGGGGGGGCTTTTGTATCGTGATAGTAACTAAATAAATGATATTTGATACCCAAAAACCCCCCAAAATAAAACAACTTGCCAAGATGTCCCATCTACACTAGTCCCACCTGCCTGTGTTTGGCCCATATCCCTCCAAACCTGTCCTAGCTATGTACCTGTCTAATTGTTTCTTAGTAGTCCCTGCCTCAACTACCTCCTCTAGCAGTTCGTTCCATACACCCACCCCCCCCTTGTGTGAGAAAGTTACCCCTAAGAATTCGATTCATCTTTTCCCTTTCACCTTAAACCTATGTCCTCTGGTCCTCGATTCCTCTATTCTGGGCAAGAGTCTCTGTGCATCTATTCCTCTCATGATTTTATACACCTCAACAAGATCACCCCTCATCCTCCTGCGCTCCAAGGAATAGAGCCCCAGCCTGCTCAACCTCTCCCTGTAGCTCAGATCCTCGAGTTCTGGCAACATCCTCGTAAATCTTCTCTGAACCCTTTCCAGCTTGACGACATCTTTCCTATAACACGGTGCCCAGAACTGAGCGCAATACTCTATATGTGACCTCAACAACACCTTGTATAACTGCAAGATGACCTCCCTATGTCTTTTCTATGCAGTGAGAGAGAGGCTGCCTCCTGGTTTTGGAGCAACTCTGCGAGTCAGGCAGCATCTCGGGAGAAAAGGAATAAGTGACGTTTCGGGTTAGAACCCCTTGTTCAGACTGAAAGGTGGAGGTGCTGGCTGGGGATGGTCGGGACAGATCGATGACCTCAGGATGGGTGGAGCCCACAATGGCCCATTGTTGGCTGGGGAGGATGTGCTAACAAGAGGGATACAAGAATGTGAACAGTAGGGCTAGGAGGACACTAAGTTGGGAGGAACAGCACCTCATATTTCACTTGGCAACTTCCCACCCAGCTGGATGAATATTGAGTATGAAAGAACTGCAGATGCTGGTTTAAATCGAAGGTAGACACAAAATGCTGGAGTAACTCAGTGGGACAGTCAGCATCTCTTCAAGAAGGGGCTCGACCCGAAAGGTCCCTCTCACCAGAGATGCTTCCTGTCCCGCTGAGTTGCTCCAGCATTTTATGTCTGGCATGAATATTGATTTCTCTAAATTCAAGTAATTCCTGCATTCCCTCCAGCTTTATGTATCCATCTTCTGAATCTATCCCTGGGATGCCACGGTGGCGCAGCGGTAGAGTTGCTGCCTCACCGGGTTCGATCCTGACCACGGGTGCCGTCATTACGGAATTTATACGTTCTCCCCGTGACCTGCCCGGCTTTTCTCCGAGATCTTCTGTTTCTTCCTTCACTCCAAAGACGTACAGGTTTGTAGGTTAATTGGCTTGGTATAAAAGTAAATTGTCCCTAGTGTGTGTAGGACAGTGTTAAGGCCCTGTCCCACTTGGCCGTCAGTCGCGCGCAAATCACGCGTCATCATGCCGTCTGGTGCGTAACCATGCGTCACCACGCAATACATGTGAGACGTTGGGACGCCAGCGTGCGACGCCAATGCGTCGGCGTGCGTACGCGATATACGTCACGTAGGTTGCGCGCGAGGATTTCGTGCAGCACGAAATCCTGGAGCGCCGCGCGATACCGCACGCAACTCCACACTCCCCCACGCCTCTCCGTGCGCCCGTCCCGCGCTACCCGCACGCTACCCGTGCGTCACAACGAGACGACCACATTTTTGGAGGTCGCGTAAATGGCTCGCAAGTGACGGCCAAGTGGGACAGGCCCTTTAGTGTGCGGGGATGGCATATCAGCGTGCACTCGGTGGGCCGAAGGGCCTGTTTCCTCCTTGTATCTCTAAACTAAACAAACCCAAAACGTCACCCGTTCCTTGTCTCCAGAGATGCTGCCTGACCCGCTGAGTTACTCCAGCTTTTCATTTGTCCTATCCTCACTCTGTTCATTAAGGCCACCGTGAAAATACAAAGCAAACCGGCCGATGGTGTCGTAGGCTTGGAACAAACAGTTTACGTCAGCCACCAATGCATGCTTAAAAAAAATAATCGACATTAATCTCAGCTGATTAAAATGGAAATGGATTGTTTAATGCGGATTTTACTTTTTGATATTTGCGTAATGCCACAAAAAAAGGCTGTGCTAATTGTTTAATAGTAGCGGTTGAATTTAAGATTTTGTAAAAGGCTTCTCAACGATCTATTGTAAGGCAAAGAAAAACTGCAGATGCTCTTAATCTGAAATAAAGAACCAGGAAATGATGAAGGTACATGTCAGGACCCCTTTCGGGTCGGAACCCTTCTTCAGACCTAAAACTTCACCCATGTTTTTGCTCCAGAGATGCTGCCTGACTCGCTGAGTTAGACCATCTTCGATATAAACAAGCATCTGCAGTTCTTTCCTATTTCTTGAAAAGAGGTGGCCTTGGCATCATGTTCGGCATGGACATAGTGGGCCGAATGGCCTGTTCTTGTGCCGTACTATTGCGGGAACTCAGCAAGACTGGAGATTCCCTCCCCTGTGTCACCTCTTTGTCAGTAACTTATAGAAAGGTATAACATTCTTAAAGGATTGGACCTGCTAGATGCAGGAAAAATGTTCCCGATGTTGGGGGTGTCCAGAACCAGTAGGCCATTTAGAACAGAGATGAGGAAACACTTTTCACCCAGAGAGCTGTGAATCTGTGGAATTCTCAGCCACCGAAGGAAGTGGAAGCCAAAATCACTGGATGTTTTCAAGAAAGAGTTAGATTTAGCTCTTTGGGCTAACGGAATCAAGGGATATGGGGAGAAAGCAGGAACGGGGTACTGATTTTTGATGATCAGCCACGGTCTTATTGAATGGTGGTGCTGGCTCGAAGGGCCGAATGGCCTACTCCTGCACCTATTGTCTATGTTTTCAATGTGCCTCAGAGAGACCTGAACAAGAGTCAAGAGTGTTTTATTGTCATATGTCCCAGATAGAACAATGACATTCCTACTTGCTGCAGCACAATAGTATATGTAAACATAGTCCACTGTAAACAATATGATAGACGAGAGAAAAAAATGTTCAGTGTGTATACACACGCACATGCACACGCACACGCACACACACACACGCACACACACACACGCACACACACACACACACACACACACACACACACACACACACACACACGCACACACACACAGACACAGACACACACACACACACACACACACACACACACACACACACTCACTCTCACACACACTCACACACGCACACACACACATACTCTCACACACACACACACACACACACACACACACACACACACACACACAGACACAGACACACACACACACACACACAGACACAGACACACACACAGACATACACACACACTCACTCACTCACTCTCACACACACTCACACACTCACACACACACTCACTCACTCACTCTCACACACACTCTCACACACGCGCACACACACGCACACACACACACTCTCACACACACACACACACACACTCTCACACACGCTCACACACGCTCACACACACACACACACACACACACACACACACACACGCACACATACACACACACACACACACACACACACACACACACACACACACCCCAACCGTTAAAATCCCATCTGAGTGGTGAGATGCATGAGGCCAATCATTTCCTTTCACTGCATCTTCTCACAGTTAAGTGAATTATCCTTTTACACAGCTGTAAAATCATTCGATGTAATTTTAAAAACTAGACCTTAATATAAGTGTAAGTAACCTGGGTTGTTGCCGAGCCTGACATCAATGGCTAAATCAATAAAACGTTGTTTTTGGGAGACTTGAACGCTAGTTACTGCCAGTTGAAGCACTGCAGACATTTATCTATTTGTTGTGTTATTGTGGTTTTCCAGGGCCGTGATAATGAATAGTTGAGGTAGGCGATGTGGCGGCAAGGTAGCGCAGCGGTAGAGTTGCTGCCTCACAGCGCCAGAGACCCGGGTTCCATCCTCACCACCGGTGCTGTCTGTGTGTGTAGTTTGCACCTTCTCCCCGTGACCTGCGTGGGTTTCCCCCGAGGTCCTCGGTTTCTTCCCATGCTCCAAAGACTTAATGGACAGTAGGTGCAGGAGTAGGCCATTCGGCCCTTCGAGCCAGCACCACCATTCAATGTGATCATGGCTGATCATCCCCAATCAGTACCCCGTTCCTGCCTTCTCCCCGTATCCCCTGACTCCGATATCTTTAAGAGCCCTATCTAGCTCCCTCTTGAAAGTATCCAGAGAACCTGCCTCCACCGCTCTCTGAGGCAGAGAATTCCACAGACTCACAACTCTCTGTGAGAAAAAGAGACTTGCAGGTTTGTAGGTTAATTGGCTGGGTATGAATGTGAAATTGTCAGGATGGTTGGGCAGTGTTAATGTGCAGGGATCGGTGGCCGGCGCGGACTCGGTGGGCCGAAGGGCCTGTTTCCACGCTGTATCTCTAAACTAAACTTGACTAAACCAACTGGAATGGTCTGAAGAGGTTAGAAACAGGTTGCATCGATGTGGAAGATGAATTGTCAGGGAATGGAGCGATTTAAGACAAGGTGGGGCCAGGTCACAAATGGTGGTGAGATCTTAAGAACAACACGTGACTATTTGTACCCTAGAAATCTCCCTGAGAGAAACTTAGGCCCGGGCATGAATTGTCAGCCTCGGTCGCAGCCGCCTGAGGTAGGAGCGGTCACTGTTTCTCACTAGTTTATTGTCACGTGTAACCGAGGTACAGTGAAAAGCTTTTGTTGCGTGCTATCCATTCAGCGCAAAGACAACACATGATTACAATCGTGTAATAATCGCAGCATCATCAAGGATGAGTCGCACCCCGGCCACTCCCTCTTCTCCCCTCGATCATCGGGCAAAAGGTACAGAAGTGTGAAAACGCACACCTCCAGATTCAGGGACAGTTTCTTCCCAGCTGTTATCAGGCAGCTGAATCATCCCACCACAACCAGAGAGCAGTGCTGAACTACTATCTACCTCATCGGTGACCCTCGGACTGTCTTTGCTCGGACTTTACTGGCTTTACCTTGCACGAAACATTATTTCCTTATCTTGTATCTGTACACTGTAAATGGCTCGATTTTAATCATGTGTTGTCTTTCTGCTGACTGGATAGCACGAAACAAAAGCTTTCCACTGTACCTCAGTACACGTGACAGTAAACTAATGAACTAAATTACCCCCAGAGTCTGAAGAAGGGTCTCGACCTGAAACGTCGCCCATTCCTTCTCTCCATAGATGCTGCCTCACCCGCTGAGTTTCTCCGGCATTTTGTGTGTTTCCCCAGAGATGCTGCTTTGACCCGCTGGGTTACTCCAGCACTTGGTGTCTTCTCCTAGTGGCCGAGGTTAGTGTGGTAGATAAAAATGCTGGAGGAACTCAGCGGGTGAGGCAGCATCTATGGAGCGAAGGAATGGGTGACGTTTCGGGTTGAGACTCTTCTTCGGACCTCGGGTTAATGTGCCGTCGTGTTCGGGAGTATGGGAAGAAGTCCAAAGTGGATCATTCAGCCTGTCGATGAGCTTCCAGCGACAGTCATCGTTTGTCCCTGCAAGTCGTTCCTGAGATGGGACCTGTTGTACCAGAGGTGCCCGAGCTCCAAATGTGCAGTCTACTCACCCACTTAACATTTTGGTGACACCATTCCCGACACATACAGTAAGGTCATCGAGAACCCAGAGGACATGCTTAAGATGAGAGTGGGGGGGGGGGGGGAGAGGATAGATTTAATAGGAATCTGAGGGGTAACGTTTCCACACAAAATTCTTAAGGGGTTGGACAGGCTAGATGCAGGAAGATTGTTCCCGATGTTTGGGAAGTCCAGAACAAGGGGTCACAGTTTAAGGATAAGGGGGAAGTCTTTTAGGACCGAGATGAGAAAATCATTTTTCACACAGAGAGTGGTGAATCTGTGGAATTCTCTGCCACAGAAGGTAGTTGAGGCCAGTTCACTGGCTATATTTAAGAGGGAGTTAGATGTGGCCCTTGTGGCTGAAGGGATCAGGGGGTATGGAGAGAAGGCAGGTACAGGATACTGAGTTGGATGATCAGCCATGATCATATTGAATGGCGGTGCAGGCTCGAAGGGCCGAATGGCCTACTCCTGTACCTATTTTCTATGTTTCTATGTAAAGGACGGTGGGTGTCTGGAACGAGCTGCCGGAGGAGGTAGTTGAGGCAGGGACTATCCCAACGTTTATGAAACATTTAGACAGGTCCGTGGATAGGACAGGGTTAGAGGGATCTGGGCCAAACGCAGGCAGGTGTGACTAGCATAGATGGGGCCTGTTAGTCGATGCGGACAAGTTGGGCCGAAGGGCCTGTATCCACGTTGTTTCTCTAAACTAAACTAATAATATATTTTTAGTTATTATCATACTGTATTAATATAGAACCATACAAAAATAATGACAATGAACTAACGTAACAGACACAGAGACACGACTCGATGAAGGTAAGAGGTGCGTGTAGGAAGGAACTGCAGATGCTCGTTTCAACCGTGTCTGAAGAAAGTGTGTCGACCCGAAACGTCACCCATTCCATGTCTCCAGAGATGCTGCCTGTCCCTGGGATGGCACGGTGGCGCAGCGGTAGAGTTGCTGCCTCACGGCGCCATAGACCCGGGTTCGATCCTGACTACGGATGCCGTCATTATGGAATTTGTACGTTCTCCCCTCGACTCCAGCATTTTGTGTCTATCTTCGCAGTAGGGGGTGCTGTTTGTTGTTGACTTGAGCTGCTGTCACCTTGAAGGCCCTGTCCCACTTGGCGGACGGGGTTTTTTCGGCGACTGCCGGCGTCCTATCAGGTACGCCAAAAGATTTTGAACATTTCAAAATCCAGCGGCGACAAAAAAAAATGTTGCGACACTTGGGGAAATCACGCAGCGACTTTTTCGGTGACCTGATATGTCGATGCCGGCAGTCGCCGAAAAAATCGCCAAGTGGGACAGGCCCTTGAGTGTCTATTTGCCTTGAGGTAGTCTTTAAAGTTGAGTCCACAACCCGCATGCAGTCCATGGACACCTCACTGCGCCTCCAATCTCAGACATTGTCTGTGATCGCCAAGATGAATTACCTAACATCAGAAACTGCTTTCAAAAACCACTTAACTTGAAGCAAGGACATGCAGTGCAAATGTATTTTCTTTATTCAAGAATCAGCAAATGGCCTCGGTTATACTTTCTGACAATTTTGTCCTCTCTTTCAAATTCCATTTCCTTTTCACCTCCCAGCGGCAGATAACATGAGTAGAGGGCCGTCCCACTTTCACGACCTAATTCACGACCTTTTTTTCCTCTTGGACATTTTTCATCGGGGTTGAAAAAACGCCCCGACCTACTTGATGCCACGAGTACCTACGATTAGCATCACAACCTACCTACAACCTACCTACGACCTTGTGACGACCATGCTGCGAGTATGAGTCAAGGGCAAACTCGGCAGAGGTCGTGAATTAGGTTGTGAAAGTGGGACAGGCTCTTAACACGGCTCCTCACGATCGCAGCTGAACCGTGACCCGAATACATTGACCGACCGACTGGTCTTTTAGACTTTGGAGATACAACACAGAAACAGGCCCTTCGGCCCACCGGGTCCGAGCCGACCAGTGATCACCCCGTACACTGGCACAGCCCTGCACACACCAGGGACAATTCGCAATTTTACCGAAGCCAATTTGGAGTGTGTGGGGGGGGGGGGGAAACCGGAGCACCCGGAGAAAACCCACGCAGGTCACGGGGAGAAGGTACAAACTCCGTACAGACAGCACCCGTAGTCATGATCCAACCTGGGTCTCGGGCACTGTAAGGCAGCAACTCTACCGCTGCACCACCATGCTGCCACCTCTGAACTTCCTGAATCCATTGGCACGGCTGATGCTGAAATCTTTATATCTGCAGCATCTCAGCTTTTGGCCTTTGATGTGTTGGTCGGCTGAAACACAGCTGGGAACTGGCAGTGCAGATGTTGCAAGACTGGGCGAGATTGCCCTTGGTGTGATCACCAGATTGTTGTCTCCCTGTTCCCTGGCATAAAACGAGAGGGAGTGTCCACTGAGGTCAGGGAAGGGACAGGATGTCAAAAGCAAAATGTGGATGCGGGAACACCAAAATTAAAATCAGAAAATCGGAAGGGCAGGGACGGTGGTAGAGTTGCTGCCTTACAGCGCCAGAGACCCTGTTCGATCCCGACAATGGGCGCTGTCTGTACGGAGTTTGTACGTTCTCCCCGTGACCTGCGTGGGTTTTCTTCAAGATCTTCGGTTTCCTCCCACACTCCAAAGACGTGCAGGTTAATTGGCTTGGAATAATGTAAAATTGTCCCTAGTGTGTGTAGGATTGTGTTAATGTGCGGGTTTTGCTGGCCTGCAGGGACTCGGTGGGCCGAAGGGCCTGTTTCCGCGCTGTATCTTTAAACTAAACTAAACTAAAAAATGGTGTGAATGTTCGGTTGGTGCCTTGGCAAGGCCACCAGCATAATGAAGGACAAGTCCACTGAGGTAGATAATAGTTCAGGTTGTTGTTGGGAGGATGGTCATTCGCCTGATAACAATTGGGAAGAAATTGTCCCAGAATCTTGAGGCGTTTTCACACCCATACCTTTTGCCTGAGGGGAGAAGAGGGAGTGGCCATGGTGCGACTGGTCCTTGATTATGCTGCTGGCCTTGCCGAGGCAGCGTGAGGTGTAGATGGAGTCAACGGAAGGGAGGTTGGTTTATGTGACGGTTTTTGCGGGTCTTGTATGGAGCTGTTCCCAAACCAAGCTGTGATGCATGGCGAAAACATGCTTTCTACGGCGCATCTACAAGTTGGTGAGAGTTGTTGAGGGACATGCCCAACTTCTTAAGCTTTCTAAGGAAGTATAGGCATTAGTGAGCTTTAACATAGAAACATAGAAAATAGGTGCAGGAGTAGGCCATTCGGCCCTTCAAGCCTGCACCGCCATTCGATATGATCATGGCTGATCATCCAACTCAGTATCCTGTACCTGCCTTCTCTCCATACCCCCTGATCCCCTTAGCCACAAGGGCCACATCTAACTCCCTCTTAAATATAGCCAATGTACTGGCCTCAACTACCTTCTGTGGCAGAGAATTCCACAGATTCACCACGTTGGTCGTTGGTCGTTGCTTCAATATTGGTTCAATATGGGTTTCTATTCCTCTCATGATTCTTATCCACCTCTATAAGATCACCCCTCATACTCCTGCGCTCCAAGGAATAGAGGCCCAGCCTGCCCAACCTCCCCCTGTAACTCTGGCCAACTTGGCAATATTCCTTGCAATTTTTCTCGTTCAGCTTAATGGCATGAAGAAGGGTCTCGACCCGAAACGTCACCCAGTCCTACTCCCCAGAGATGCTGCCTGACCCGCTGAGTGACTCCAGCTTTTTTTTTTGTGTCTCATCATCTGTCTCTATCCCTGTTCATTAAGCCAACTGTGAAAACAAAGCAAACTGGCCGATGGATGGATGGTGTCGTAGGCTTGGAACAACAGTTTACGTCAGCCACTAATGGATGTTTAAAAAAATAAATCGACATTAATCTCAGCTGATTAAAAATGGAAATTAATTGTTTAATGCGGATTTTATTTTTTTGATATTTGCGTAATGCCACAAAAAAGGCTGTGCTAATTGTTTAAGAAAGAACTGCAGATGCTGGAAAAATCGAAGGTAGACAAAATAGCTGGAGAAACTCAGCGGGTGAGGCAGCATCTATGGAGCGAAGGAAGTCTGAAGAAGGGTTTCGGGCCGAAACGTTGCCTATTTCCTTCGCTCCATAGATGCTGCCGCACCCGCTGAGTTTCTCCAGCAATTTTCTCAACCCATGAAATGATGGAGGTGCTTGCTGGGACGGGCAGTGTCCTGACGGGTTGAGTTCATGTTCGGTGTGAGCCAGCATCTGCGGTTCTGAACCACGCAGCTCGATGGCATCCTCTCTGCAGCGGGAGTGACCGAGACACAACACAATACTAAAGGGGCCCGTCCCACTTTGCGATTTTTTTTTTTGGCGACTGCGAACGTCAGCGAATGACGCCCTAAAAAACCGTCAAGTTGTACGACACTCCGCGTCACCGTCACGTCAAGCTACGACACTCAGCGTCACCCGCCTTCACAACACAAGAAGGTTACACCGATATATAGTAATCACGTTGGAAATGAACTTATCTACAATAGATTTAAGGACCAATCTGGAGTTTAGAAGGATTTACACTCTGGAGTTTTAAAAGGATGAGAGGGCATCTCATTGAAACATATAATATTGTTAAGGGCTTGGACACACTCGAGGCAGGAAACATGTTCCCGATGTTGGGGGAGTCCAGAACCAGGGGCTACAGTTTAAGAATAAGGGGTAAGCTATTTAGAACGGAGACGAGGAAACACTTTTTCTCACAGAGAGTGGTGAGTCTGTGGAATTCTCTGCCTCAGAGGGCGGTGGAGGCCGGTTCTCTGGATGCTTTCAAGAGAGAGCTAGATAGGGGTCTTAAAAATAGTGGAGTCAGGGGATATGGGGGAGAAGGCAGGAACGGGATACTGATTGGGGATGATCAGCCATGATCAACATTGAATGGTGGTGCTGGCTCGAAGGGCCGAATGGCCTCCTCCTGCACCTATTGTCTATTGTCTATAGCCTTTTTAACAAATAAATTGTTTATTTAACGTCACTGGGCGTCACCCGCAGGACAGCGTACGCCAGCGTGCGACAGGGCGCATGACAGGATAAGACACCCAGATGTCGCCTGAAGATTTTGAACATTACAAAATCGCCGGGCGGCAGGGAGACACCGCGCGTCACCACATACATCACCTCGCGTCACGCCGCGGCAACCTCTTTTCAGGCTGTCGCCGAAAATGTTCGCCCAAGTGGGACAGGCCCTTTACTACAAGAGCGGGCCTCACCAAAACGTCTTGTAGAACTGGTACACAAAAATGCTGGAGAAACTCAGCGGGTGCAGCAGCATCTATGGAGCGAAGGAAATAGGCAACGTTTCGGCCCGAAACCCTTCTGGAAATAGGCAGCGTTTCAGGCCGAAACCCTTCCGGTCCGGTCAAATACCTTCGATTTTCCAGCATCTGCAGTTCCTTCTTTAACACAACGTCTTGTTGAACTGTCTGCCTCCACGGCAGCCTCTGATCAATGTGTGTCACGATTCACGGAGTATGTGGGTCAGGGGAGCTGCCGTGTGCTCTGGAGAGTGTGGTTATATGTCGCTTGACGTGAAGCTGGCTGCTGCTTCAGGTTAAAGAGTATTCCTAAGATAGACACAAAAGGTGCTGGAGCAACTCAGCGGGTCAGGCAGCATCTGTGTGGAGAAAAGGAATAGGTGACGTTTCGGGTCGAGGCCCTTCTTCCGACAGAGAGCCAGGTGAGAGATATAGACGGTGATGTGGCGAGATAGAGAACAAATGAATGAAAAAAATATGCAAAAAAAACTAATGATGATAAAGGTCCACCTCTCTCTACATCATCATCTTTAGTTTCCCCTTCTCCCCTGACTCTCAGTCTGAAGAAGGGTCTCGACCCGAAACCTCACCCATTCCTTCTCTCCAGAGATGCTGCCTGTCCCGCTGAGTTACTCCAGCTTTTTGTGTCTATCTTCGGGTTTAAACCAGCACCTGCAGTTCCTTATCTTCGGTTTAAACCAGCATCTGCACTTCCTTCCTGCACTAAAGAGCAATCCTGTTGGAATCCATCAAGGCTGATAGCTGCTCACTTCCCCCGTTCCGCAACGCCTGAGCCAGTCTACATGGTTTCCTGGTACTTTATTACAGGGTACTCTGTCACATGTGATGAGGTACAGTGAAATCATTTTTGTGTGCAGTTCAGTACAAGTATCACTGTACATAAACACTTAGATACATCTTAGATAAGCATCTCAGATTCAGTACAAGTATGCAGCAGTGGTACATTCAGACAGTCTACAGAGTCGCCAGTTTGGCCCCATTTTCAAGTCCCAGTTCTTATTAATGCAGGGATCTTGACCTGACCATGAAGGCCCGTTGTCAAGGTGACGTTGCAGGGCGGGCCTGGCCAAAGCGCAGCCGTGGTGTCCTCCGCCGCTGCTCCACCGCTGCAGGCCGCGTGCGGTCCACGAGCTCGGCCTCTCGGGCTGCTGCAGGGCCTCCAGCGGCCCACTCCCCCCCCACACCCCCCCCTCACCGCCGAGGCCTTGCCCTTCCCTCTCTCCCGCAGCCGGTCTGCTCACCGGCCCTCCACGCGGGTTCCCAGGGGGCCCTCGGTCCACAGCGGGCGAGGCCCTGGTCTGCAGCAGGCGGGCTGGGCCTACCGGGCTCTCTCCCAGTCGACGGGGAGGTAAGCGGCGCTGAGCTTTGCTTCAGATACCAACAGCTGAACGAAAATTGGAACAACTGTTTCCTCAAAGAAAATAAGTGTACATGTGCTGTACCATTAAATTCTTGTTTAGGGATAATGAGGGCCGGGGGGAATGAACAAACAGTCACACATGTGTCGGCTTAGTTGTTAAACATGCATTTGCTTTTCGAAACAGTTAAGTAAATCATACAAGCCTAAATCATGGCGGTGTTTGCAAACAATGTACTAAAACGCAATATTAATGTCTTACAATTAATATATTGGTGGTGAATCTGTGGAATTCTTTGCCACAGAAGGCTGTGGAGACCAAGTCAGTGGATATTTTTAAGGCAGAGATAGATAGATTCTTGATTAGTAACAGGTGTCAGGGGTTATGGGGAGAAGGCAGGAGAATCTGGTTAGGAGGCTATCGCTTTTGAACATATGAACAATTACATTCATCTTTCAACGTGTAAAGGCTCTGTCCCACGGGTTTGCGGATGTTGGCGGTGAAGCGCGGCGTCGCCGGAAGAGGAGACCGCACGGCAACCACGAGAGCGCCGCACGGATGCTGCGCGGGGGGCCAAGTACGGCCGGTTCCACGAGCTTGCGGTTTCGGCTGACGACGTCTTTCGGATCGCGGGGCTGTGGCGGCGGCCGTGCCGCACACGTACCTCACGTACCTCACTGTCGGCGGCTGTGGCGGCGGCCGTGCCTCACTGGCGGAGGCTGTGGCGGTGCAGGTTCGACTCACGGCGCTCGTGCCTCACTGGCGGCGGCTGTGGCGGTGACCGTGCCGCACTCGTGCCTCACTGGCGAGGCTGTGGCGGTGCAGGTTCGACTCACGGCGCTCGTGCCTCACTGGCGGCGGCTGTGGCGGTGACCGTGCCGCACTCGTGCCTCACTGGCGGAGGCTGTGGCGGTGCAGGTTCGACTCACGGCGCTCGTGCCTCACTGGCGGCGGCTGTGGCGGTGGCCGTGCCGCACTCGTGCCTCACTGGCGACGGCTGTGCGGTAGGAACATATTTTTGGACAGTGTTGGTTTTTTTTTAGCACCGTGCGGTGTTGGGAACAACGCCGCACGGCCCCGGAATTGTGCGTTTGACCGAGCCCGCGGTCTCTGGCGCCCAGGAGCGGTAGATAGTTCCTGTTTCGAGCCAATGACCGCAGACTCGTGAGACAGGCCTTTTAAGTATTAGGGGTGGGCACGGTGGTGCAGCGGTAGAGACCCAGCCTCGATCCTGACCTCGGGGGCTCACTGTCAGGAAGGAACCGCAGATGCCGGTTTGTACCGAAGATAGACACAAAGTGCTGGAGGAACTCAGCGGGTCAGGCAGCATCTGTGGAGAAGATGGATAGGTGACGTTTTGGGTCGGGACCCTTCTTTAGACTGATTGTACTTAGGGGGGGGGGGGGGGAGACTGGAAGCAAGAAAAGACCAGGACAAACCAGGCGAACTCGGACAGGGATATTCCTTAATAGACCAACTGTTGGCTACGGGTGGTGTCAGCCCAAGAGAGAGACATCGTTGTGAACTGTGCAGCTGGTGAACTGACTTTTAATAGAGGAAGGGGACAGGGGGGGGGGGGGGGAAACCAAGGGAAGTGTATGTAGACATTGGGCAGCACAATGGCGCAGCGGTAGAGTTGCTGCCTGAGATTCAGGTTCGATCCGGACCACGGGTGCCGTCTGTACGGAGTTCGTCCGTTCTCTCCCCGTGACCCGCGTGGGTTTCTTCGGTTTCCTCCCACACTCCAAGGCCATACAGGTTTGTAGGTTAATTGGCTTCGGGGAAGATTGTAAATCGTCCCTAGTGCGTGTGAGTGTGCGTGTGTGTGTAGGACAGTGCCGGTGTGCGGGGTGATCGCTGGGCGGCGCGGGCCGAACAGCCTGTTTCTGCACGAAACTCTAAACACAACTAAATCTTTAGTGGAGGAGGGGGAGGTGGTTGAGGGGGGAAACAAAGGGAGGGGGGAGGGTGCATGTACGTTATCTTAAACTTAGAGAATTCAACGTTCACCCCATTGGATTATAAATGCCCCCACCCCCCCCCCCCGCGAAATATGAGGTGCCGTTCCTCCATTTTGCATCTGTGAACGATTGCTTGTGTGAGTCAGAAATAGATTGTTTATCCCTGTTAATTGTTAAACCATCACACGCTGCCATTAATCCACATTTTCTGGTGTCGCCTCTGATCCGGAATCATTTCTGACCTTAATAAACTGATTAAAAATCGGAATCAGTGAGATGCATTGAAAATCCTCGTGAGGCACTTATCCCATCTTATTGAGGATTG
>JAXLNO010002257.1:23457-58782 GCA_038087875.1 Malacoraja senta | reverse complement strand
GGTGGGGGGGGGAGAAGTATTTTATTTTTAAAAGTGTACATAAAAACGACCAAATTTAATCAGGGTTGTCTATTCGTAAAGATAAACGTAATCACAGGCTGTGGGGTTGGGGGGGAGGGGCTGGGGCTGGGGCTGCTGCCAAGGCATATGTAAACGGATTCATTTCGATTTGTCACACGTGTCGCCGGGCGTCGCCACATGTGTGGGGGTGATAGGGAATGGGGAAATTTCAAAATGTTAAACAAACAGCTCTCAGCAATAGAATGTAAATGAAGGTTCCGTTTTGTGATGTCACAATGCCCAATGCTGCGGGGGTTGGGGGGGAGGGGCCGGGGCTTGGGTCGCCGCAAAGGCATATGTAAATGGATCCATTCCGATTGGACATCTGTGACCATTGTGCATTGTGACATCACACAACGGAATCTTTACTAACATTCTACGGCTGAGCTGTTTTTTAAAACATTTTGAAATGTTTGGTTTTGGGGGGTGGAGAGGTATTTTATTTTAAAAAGCGTACGTAAACACGACCAAATTTAATCAGGATCGTCTATTCGTAAAGATAAACGTAACCTCTTTAGAAACGGTAAAAAATATCGGCGTTTCCGCGCGCCGCGCGGGCGCGGGGCGGTATCAAAGGCGGGACGTCAAGCAGAACGTTGGACGTACAGACGTACAGACGTACAGACGGACGACAGCCAGAGAGTTTTATATAATAACTAGACCAAGTGCAGACCCGTTGGGTCTGGACACCGAACTTGCGTTTGGGGCGGGGGGCTGTGACGTCACACTAACCACCCGTTGGGTCTGTACCTCCAAAGCAGGGTTGCGGGGTGTGAATCTGGCACTCACAAACACACACACTCATCACACCCCTTGATATTATATTAATTTTTTAATTTTCTTCTTTTATTCCATCTCCACCCTATCCACTGACGAATAGCCCTCACCTCTCAGGTACGTCTCGAGGGGGTGGTGGTGCAGAGAGAGAAAATTTAATGTTAGAAAAAAAATTTGTGAGGTGGGGGAGGAGGAGGGTTGAGAGGAAGGGGGTGAGGAAGGTGGGGAGAGAGGAGAGGGGTGGAGAGAGGAAGAAGAGGATGGGGAGAGAGGTGAAGGGGGTGGGTTGGAGCAGGCGTGCATGAGTTGAGTCGCGGGCTGTGAAGAGAGAAGGGCAGAGAGAGAGAGAGAGGGGAGAGACAGATAGACTGGTACACACAATAAAACTCGAGAAACACTGCGGGTGCAGCAGCATCTATGGAGTGAAGGAAATAGGCAATGCTTTTGGCGGAAACCCATCCTCAGACGGGTTTTCACGAAACGTTGTCTATTTCTTTTGATACATAGATGCTGCTGCACCCGCTGAGGTTATGAAGCATTTGTTTGTGTACCTTTGATTTTCAAGCATCTGCAGTTCTGTCTTAAAGACAGAGAGACTGTTGGCGGGCTGTTTTCCCAACGCGCGTTTGCGGGAGGGGGGGGCTGCGGCATCACACTCACACTAACCACCCCCCATACACAGGCGGGGGGAGGGGTGGAGAGGAAGACGGGGTGGGGAGAGAAGAGGGGAGAGGGAGACGGGGTGGGGAGAGGAGAGGAGTGGGGGAGGGAGGGGAGAGGGGGAGGAGGAAAGGGGAGAAATTGGTGAGGGAGAAGAGACCAGGGTGGGGGAGAGGGAGGGGGAGGAGAGTGGTAGGAGAGTGGGGAGGGTGGAAGGGGGGAGAGGGGGGGAGTGGATGTTAGAGGTGGAGAGAGGGGATGAGGGGAAGGGGAGAGGAGTAGGGGGAAGAGAGGGAGAGAAGGAGGGGGAGGGATAGAGGTGGGGGAGGGAGAGTGGAAGAGTTGGGAGTGAGAGAGAAGGGAGGGGGGAGAGGGGTGGGGGAGGGGGTTGTGGAGGGAGATGGGGATGGGTTTGGGAGTTAAGTGGAAGAATGGGGAGGGAGATGGAGAGGTGTAGGGGGAGTGGTGGAAGTGGGAGAGAGGGAGGGGGGGAGGTGTAGGGGGAGTGGTTGAAGAGGGATAGCGGGGTAGGGGGAAGGGGACGGGGTGAGAGAGGGAAGGGGGATGTGGGAGAGAGTAATGGGGGTGGGAGGAGGAGGGGGATGAGAGGGAGAGGGGTGAGGAGAAGGGGATGGAGAGGGGGAGGAGAGAGGGGTGGGTAAGGCGAGGAGAAGGGTAGAGAGGTTTGGGGGAGGGAGGGGAGAGGGGGAGGAGGAAAGGGGAGAAATTGGTGAGGGAGAAGAGACCAGGGTGAGGGAGAGGGAGGGGGAGGAGAGTGGTAGGAGAGCGGGGAGGGCAGGAAGGGGGGAGAGGGGGAGAGGGGATGTTAGAGGTGGAGAGAGGGGATGAGGGGAAGGGGAGAGGAGTAGGGGGGAGAGAGGGAGAGAAGGAGGGGGGAGGGATAGAGGTGGGGGAGGGAGAGTGGAAGAGTGGGGAGTGAGAGAGAAGGGAGGGGGGAGAGGGGTGGGGGAGGGGGTTGTGGAGGGAGATGGGGATGGGTTTGGGAGTTAAGTGGAAGAATGGGGAGGGAGATGGAGAGGTGTAGGGGGAGTGGTGGAAGTGGGAGAGAGGGAGGGGGAGAGGTGTAGGGGGAGTGGTTGAAGAGGGATAGCGGGGTAGGGGGAAGGGGACAGGGTGAGAGAGGGAAGGGGGATGTGGGAGAGAGCAATGGGGGTGGGAGGAGGAGGGGGATGAGAGGGAGAGGGGTGAGGAGAAGGGGATGGAGAGGGGGAGGAGAGAGGGGTGGGTAAGGCGAGGAGAAGGGTAGAGAGGTGTGGGGGAGGGTGGAGGGTGGCGACGGGGTTGGGAGAGAAGAGGGGGGGAGGGGGAGAGGGAGACGGGGTGGGGAGAGAAGAGGGGAGGGATGGGAGGGAGGAGAGAGGGGGAGGAGGAAAGGGGAGAGATTGGTGAGGGAGAAGAGAGCACGGTGGGGGGAGAGGGACGGGGAGGAGAGTGGGGAGTGGGAGGAGAGCGGGGAGGGCAGGAAGTGGGGAGGGGGGGAGGGGATGTTAGAGGTGGAGAGAGGGGATGAGGGGAAGGGGAGAGGAGTAGGGCGAAGAGAGGGAGAGAGGGAGGGGGTGGGATAGAGGTGGGGGAGGGAGAGGGAAGAGTGGTGAGTGAGGGGCAGAGGGGTAGCGGGGAGTGGTGCAAGAGAGAGGGGAAGGGGGTAGGGGGGAGATGGGGGTGAAGAGGGGTGGTGGAGGGGGAAGAGAGGGTGTGGGAGGGGAGGGAGGGGGAGAGGAGAGAGGGGGAAGAGTGGGGAGGGAGAGTTGAAGTAGGAGGGGTAGGGACAGTCCATCTGTTACCCGTTCCCTATCACCCCCAATCCTCTTTCTCTATTGCCACACACGTGACGACGCCCTTCGACACAGGCTGCGGGGGTGGGGGGGAGGGGCTGGGGCTGGGGCTGCTGCCAAGGCATATGTAAACGGATTCATTTTGATTGGATATCTGTTAGCATCGGGCATTGTGACATCACACAACGGAATCTTTACTAACATTCTATGGCTGAGCTGTTTTTTTAATCATTTTGAAATGTTTGGGGGTGGGGGGGAGAAGTATTTTATTTTTAAAAGTGTACATAAAAACGACCAAATTTAATCAGGGTTGTCTATTCGTAAAGATAAACGTAATCACAGGCTGCGGGGTTGGGGGGGAGGGGCTGGGGCTGGGGCTGCTGCAAAGGCATATGTAAACGGATTCATTTTGATTTGTCACATGTGTCGCAGGGCGTCGCCACGTGTGTGGGGGTGATAGGGAATGGGGAAATATCAAAATGTTAAACAAACAGCTCTCAGCAATAGAATGTAAATGAAGGTTCCGTTTTGTGATGTCACAATGCCCAATGCTGCGGGGGTTGGGGGGGAGGGGCCGGGGCTGGGCCCGCCGCAAAGGCATATGTAAATGGATCCATTCCGATTGGACATCTGTGACCATTGTGCATTGTGACATCACACAACGGAATCTTTACTAACATTCTACGGCTGAGCTGTTTTTTTAAACATTTTGAAATGTTTGGTTTGGGGGGGGAGAGGTATTTTATTTTAAAAAGCGTACGCAAACACGACCAAATTTAATCAGGATCGTCTATTCGTAAAGATAAACGTAACCTCTTTAGAAACGGTAAAAAATATCGGCGTTTCCGCGAGCCGCGCGGGCACGGGGCGGTATCAAAGGCGGGACAAGTCAAGCAGAACGTTGGACGTACAGACGTACAGACGTACAGACGTACAGACGTACAGACGTACGGCAGCCAGAGAGTTTTAAAAGTATACTAGACCAAGTGCAGACCCGTTGGGTCTGGACACCGAACGTGCGTTTGCGGGGGGGGAGGGGCTGTTGCGTCACACTAACCACCCCCTTTCCTCTAAAGCACGGAATCCTGCATCCACAAACACACACACTCATCACACCCCTTGATATTACATTAATTTTTAAATTGATTCTTTTATCCCATCTCCACCCTATCCACTGATGAATAGCCCTCACCTCTCAGGTGCTTCTAGAGGGGGGGTGGCAGAGAGACAAAATTTAATGTTAAAAATTTGAAGAGGGATGGAGGAGGGGGGATAGAAAGGTGGGGAGAGAGGAGGGGGAGAGAGGAGAGTGGTGGAGAGAGGAAGGAGACGATGGGGGAGAAAGGTGAAGGAGGTGTTTGGAACGGGCGTGCATGAGTCGAGCCGCGGGCTGTGAAGAGAGAAGGGCAGAGAGAGAGAGAGAGACATGGGAGAGACAGAGAGACTGGTACACAAAAAAAGCTGGAGAAACACAGCGGGTGCAGCAGCATCTATGGAGCGAATGAAATAGGCAAAGCTTTGGGCCGAAGCCCATCCTCAGGTTTTTTTTTACCTGAAATGTTTCCTATTTCCTTCGATCCATAGATGCTGCTGCACCCGCTGATGTTATACCGCTTTTTTTTGTGTATCTTTGATTTTCCAGCATCTGCAGTTCCGTGTTAAAGACAGAGAGACTGTTGCTTGGGCTGTTTTCCCAACGCGCGTTTGCGGGAGGGGGGGGGGGGGTGCTGCGGCATCACACACACTAACCACCCCGCAAACACACTCGGGGGGAAGGGGGAGAGGAAGACGGGGTGTGGAGAGAAGAGGAGAGGGGGAGGGAGGGTAGAGGGCGAGGAGGAAAGGGGAGAGATTGGTGAGGTTGAAGAGAGTAGGGTGGGGGAGAGGGATGGGGAGGAGAGTGGTGAGTTAGGAGGAGAGCGTGGAGGGCAGGAAGGGGGGAGGGGGGGAGGGGATGTTAGAGGTGGAGAGAGGGGATGAGGGGAAGGGGAGAGGAGTAGGGCGAAGAGAGGGAGAGAGGGAGGGGGGTGGGATAGAGGTGGGGGAGGGAGAGGGAAGAGTGGTGAGTGAGGGGCAGAGGGGTAGCGGGGAGTGGTGCAAGAGAGAGGGGAAGGGGGTAGGGGGGAGATGGGGGTGAAGAGGGGTGGTGGAGGGGGAAGAGATGGTGTGGGAGGGGAGGGAGGGGGAGAGGAGAGAGGGGGAAGAGTGGGGAGGGAGAGTGGAAGTAGGAGGGGTAGGGACAGTCCGGGTGGGGAGAGAAGAGGAGAGGGGGAGGAGGAAAGGGGAGAGATTGGTGAGTGAGAAGAGAGCAGGGTGGGGGAGAGGGAGGGGGAGGAGAGTGGGGAGTGGTAGGAGAGCGGGGAGGGCAGGAAGGGGGGAGAGGATGTTAGAGGTGGAGAGAGGGGATGAGGGGAAGGGGAGAGGAGTAGGGGGAAGAGAGGGAGAGAAGGAGGGGGGAGGGATAGAGGTGGGGGAGGGAGTGAGGAAGAGTGGGGAGTGAGAGAGAAGGGAGGGGGGAGAGGGGTGGGGGAGGGGGTTGTGGAGGGAGATGGGGATGGGTTTGGGAGTTAAGTGGAAGAATGGGGAGGGAGATGGAGAGGTGTAGGGGGAGTGGTGGAAGTGGGAGAGAGGGAGGGGGAGAGGTGTAGGGGGAGTGGTTGAAGAGGGATAGCGGGGTAGGGGGAAGGGGACGGGGTGAGAGAGGGAAGGGGGATGTGGGAGAGTAATGGGGGTGGGAGGAGGAGGGGGGTGAGAGGGAGAGGGGTGAGGAGAAGGGGATGGAGAGGGGGAGGAGAGAGGGGTGGGTAAGGCGAGGAGAAGGGTAGAGAGGTGTGGGGGAGGGTGGAGGGTGGCGACGGGGTTGGGAGAGAAGAGGGGGGGAGGGGGGAGAGGGAGACGGTGTGGGGAGAGAAGAGGGGAGGGAGGGGAGGGAGGAGAGAGGGGGAGGAGGAAAGGGGAGAGATTGGTGAGGAAGAGAGCAGGGTGGGGGGAGAGGGACGGGGAGGAGAGTGGGGAGTGGGAGGAGAGCGGGGAGGGCAGGAAGGGGGGAGGGGGGGTGGGGGTGTTAGAGGTGGAGAGAGGGGATGAGGGGAAGGGGAGAGGAGTAGGGGGAAGAGAGGGAGGGGGGAGGGATAGAGGTGGGGGAGGGAGAGGGGAAGAGTGGTGAGTGAGGGGCAGAGGGGTAGCGGGGAGTGGTGCAAGAGAGAGGGGAAGGGGGTAGGGGGGAGATGGGGGTGAAGAGGGGTGGTGGAGGGGGAAGAGAGGGTGTGGGAGGGGAGGGAGGGGGAGAGGAGAGAGGGGGAAGAGTGGGGAGGGAGAGTTGAAGTAGGAGGGGTAGGGACATATCACCCCCAATCCTCTTTCTCTATTGCCACACACGTGACACAGGCTGTGGGGGTGGGGGGGAGGGGCTGGGGCTGGGGCTGCTGCCAAGGCATATGTAAACGGATTCATTTTGATTGGATATCTTTGAGCATTGGGCATTGTGACATCACAAAACGGAACCTTCATTAACATTCTATTGCTGAGAGCTGTTTTTTAAACATTTTGAAATGTCCCCATTCCCTATCCCCCCCACACACGTGGCGACGCCTTTCGACACAGGCTGTGGGGTTGGGGGGGAGGGGCTGGGGCTGGGGCTGCTGCCAAGGCATATCTAAATGAATCCATTCCCATTGGACATCTGTTAGCATCGGGCATTGTGACATCACACAACGGAATCTTTACTAACATTCTATGGCTGAGCTGTTTTTTTAATCATTTTGAAATGTTTGGGGGTGGGGGGGGAGAAGTATTTTATTTTTAAAAGTGTACATAAAAACGACCAAATTTAATCAGGGTTGTCTATTCGTAAAGATAAACGTAATCACAGGCTGTGGGGTTGGGGTGGAGGGGCTGGGGCTGGGGCTGCTGCCAAGGCATATGTAAACGGATTCATTTCGATTTGTCACACGTGTCGCAGGGCGTCACCACGTGTGTGGGGGTGATAGGGAATGGGGACATTTCAAAATGTTAAACAAACAGCTCTCAGCAATAGAATGTAAATGAAGGTTCCGTTTTGTGATGTCACAATGCCCAATGCTGCGGGGGTTGGGGGGGAGGGGCCGGGGCTTGGGTCGCCGCAAAGGCATATGTAAATGGATCCATTCCGATTGGACATCTGTGACCATTGTGCATTGTGACATCACACAACGGAATCTTTACTAACATTCTACGCCTGAGCTGTTTTTTTAAACATTTTGAAATGTTTGGTTTTGGGGGGGGGAGAGGTATTTTATTTTAAAAAGCGTACGTAAACACGAACAAATTTAATCAGGATTGTCTATTCGTAAAGATAAACGTAACCTCTTTAGAAACGGTAAAAAATATCGGCGTTTCCGCGCGCCGCGCGGGTGCGGGGCGGTATCAAAGGCGGGAAAGTCAAGCAGAACGTTGGACGTACAGACGTACAGCCGTACAGACGGACGACAGCCAGAGAGTTTTATATAATAATAGATAGATAATAGATAGATAGATAGATAGATAGATAGATATACAGTAAATGGTATATATATATATATATATATATATATATATATATATATATATATATATATATATATATATATAATATATATATATATATATATACACACACACACTCACACACACACACACACACACACACACATTTTATTTATATAAATAAATAATTAAAAGGGATTGTATTATTTATTTATATTCCGATCGGTGGTGTATATATATGTGTGTAGGAGTATACATACATTTATTTTTGTGTGTGTGCGTGTGCGTGTGCGTGTGCGTGTGCGTGTTTATATAATTAACCCCTGGCATTTAGTCGTACATAGTCCAATACAGTATAATGCTTTCAGTTATTACAACAGAAATATTAGAACCAAGAATTATTTTGAGGAATTTTGTAGAATTTGCTGATAATTTCTTTTCCTTTTGAGGCTGAAACTCTTCTCCAACCAGAGAAACAAAACGCAGAAGCTCACCCACAAGAAGCAGCAGCAGGGCAGTCGCTTAGTTCCAATGCAACAAGAAATAATTCTACGAGCTCAAAAATCTCCGTACATCCCAAGAGTATCCCCATAAAGACAATGATTAAGAGGGAAAATATGGAATTAACATTAGCACCCTTAGATGTAGTTCAGAATTACAACTCATGTGGTGAGATAAAGCATCATCCAGAAGCTGGAATGCATCAGTACAACAGACATAAACCTATTTCAAGTGGTCAACACAGGACACAGCAGGGATTTACTGAAATTCTCATTGCACCTGAGGGGGAAGAGCTAAACAGTGAAAATGATGACGAGACTTTAAAGAGAGGTGAGAATTATGTTACACATCTCTCAGGAATTGATCTAATGTATTAGTTCAAGTATAGAAGTACAACTATCAGTCTTTCTAATTTGTCCAACGCAATTTTAACTGACCAGGGTATCACAAATCTTCACACCTGTTTCCTCCTGCTTCACATAAAATAAACTCCCAGCCAAAGATGAAATTCAAGATATTATGTTAGTAAATAGAAACTGGGAATAAGTTTTAAGAAAGTCCCTTATTTAAAAAATGGCCCTTATCTTTTAGTTTAATTTAGTTTAGAGATACAGGGCAGAAACAGGCCCTCCGGCCCACCGGGTTCGCACCGACCAGCGATCCCCACACACTAATACTATCCTACACACACTAGGGACAATTTACAATTTTACCAAGCCAATTAACCTACAAACCCGTATGTCTTTGGAGTGCGTAAGGAAACCGGAGCACCCGGAGAAAACCCACACGGTCACAGGGAGAAAGAACAAACTTTGTACAGATAGCACCCGTAGTCAGGATCAATCCCGGGTCTCTGGCTCTGTAAAGCATCAACTCTACCGCTGTGCCACCATGCCCCCATCTCAAAATAGGAATGCAACATATTGATATGAGGGTCAAAGAGATTCAGCATGGAAACGGACCCCTCAACCCACACTGACCATCAAGCACCCGTTTTTACATTAAATGCATATTCTACACATTCTCCTATCAATTCTCCCGACAGATTCTACTGCTCATCTACATGCTAGGGGCAATTTATAGTGGCCCATTAGCCTTGCATATTTGAAATGGAGGAGGAAACTGAAGCACCCAAAGAAAATGCCGCAGTGAGCTAAAACATATGGAGCTACATGGATTAAATTATATTATGTAACACCCGTGTAGAACTCTGGTTTGATATCATTAGAAGCACACTTTGAGTTAAGCTTATTACACTTCAGGAAAAATAAGGTGGCTTTGGAGTGGACGCAGAAACCAGAGCTAAAAGAGCTAATTTTTTCAGGGCAGATGGAATAGATTAGGCTACCTGAGTAGGGAAGACTGAAGGATAATTTAAGAGTAGTTGAGTGGCAGAAGATTCATCAGCAAAATTGAAATTTGCAGAACTGAAGCTGATAGATTAGTGATTTGAACGATACGAGTTCAATGGCTGAGATATTTAAATGGAATTTACAGATGAGTTTTGAGCTAGTTGATTGGCAGAGCAAACCCGAAGAGGTGAATTGGGCTACCGTTGTTCCTACCTTTTTCTGCCACGCGTCTGAGACCATAAAAAGAACGTTGAACATAGAAACAGTACAACATGGGAATAGGTCCTTCAGCCCATAATGTCTGCATCAAACATGGTGCCAAGTTATACTAATTCCTGCTTGCATGTGATTCTTATTTCCTCTATTCCCTACATTCGCATTAAACACCACTCTCGTACTACCTCCACCACCACTTGGCAGCGCATTCCAGGCACCTACCACACTCTGTGTTACAAAACTGCCCTGCACATCTCCTTTAAACTTTGCCCCTCTCACTTTTAAGAATAGCTCAAAACTGTTAATTCCATTTAAATACCTCAGCCATAGAATTTATGTTGTTCCAATCACTAAACTATTAGCCTCAGTTCTGAAATTTTCAATTTTGCTGATGTGTCTTCTGACACACAACTACTCTTACATTATCCTTTGGTCTTCCTTACTGAAGCTGCCTAATCTATTCGATATACCCTCTAGTCTTTGACATTTACATCCTGGGGAAAGAGGGAGGGAAGGCCTATAGGAAGCATATAGAAAGTAACTATTGATTATGCACATTACCCTATTGTTCATCAGATAGGGCCTAATCCACATGGTGAATGGAAGGCATTCCATTGTGGAACATTAACCCTCTGTTCAAATCATTGCTCAGCCAGTTCTCAGTCACTTTTCCTGCAGTAGGAGTTTTGTATTTAAAAGGTCAGCTTAGCTCTGCGGGCAATCCCCTTTTCCTTTGAGTCAGAGTTATGAGTTCAAGTCGAACTCCAAGACATTTGCAACCTAGCCAGTATTAACAGTGATCTGCATTGCTCTGCACCATCTGTCTGTCCCAGTAGCTCATGTGTACGTTAGTTATCACACTGACCTTTTCCTGTAATAAAAAGGAATTAATTCCCACAGTTCTGTGGCCAATATAAATTCCCTGAACAAATGCCACCAAAAGCTGATTAACTTTCCACCTTTATTATTTCTCTATTCAGGATTTTCACATGAGCAAGTGGAAATGGTCAGGGGATATGGTGAGAAGGCATGAACGGGGTACTGATTGTGGATGATCAGCCATGATCACAGTGTTGGCTCGAAGGGCCGAATGACCTACTCCTGCACCTATTGTTTATTGTCTATAATCAGTTCTACAAAGTAATTAGTTCTTGTGTGACATATTCAGGGGGGTGTTTCATGGACATTATACAGTACTTGTTAAAAGGACATTTATCTTTATTGCTGATGTACATAATTCCAGACGTCTTTTTTGGGTTGTTTTTCAATTGTAAATAATGTTATATCTAAGTGCTATTCCTTGCCCCGTAGCAAAGTATATTATAAATTTGGTTATGCACCAGCTGGTGCAAAACTGTATGAATCTACTGCATGTAATATGCTTCCTGTAGTACAATACAATACCATTTATTGTCATTTGAACCACAAATGAAGTTCAAACGAAATTTGGTTTCTGCAGTCATACAAACAAGTAAAAAGAACCAAGACACAACACAATTTACACAAATCCATCACAGCGAATCTCCTCCTCGCTGTGATGGAAGGCAAAGTCTTATCTCTCCCCTGCACTCCCCATTCTCCTCCCGATGTCAGAGTCAGAGCCCCCGGCGGGCGATGGAAAATAAGTCCCGCGGCCATTAAAGCCGCGCCGGGCGATGCAAGGCCGCCCTCCGGGTCTGGATGTTGGAGCCCCCGGTAGCGCTAGCAAGTCCCGCGGCCAGTAAAGCCGCGCCGGGCGATGTTAGACCCAGATCCAGGTCATCTTCAACCCCGCAACTCGGGCTTGAACCCCGCAATAGTGATGTTCCCTGTTCAGAATTTAAAGTTGAAGAATTAATGGGAAGAGTCTACCTGCGTGTTATTAATCCTTAGTTTTATCACTTCTATGCCATCATCCCAAGGTCTATATTTTGTATGATTTAAAGATACTACAATCATTGCTCCTTGCGTATTTACACTTTTCCATCTTGATAAATCCGAATCTCATTTCAGAATATTCCGGAATCATAGAGCACAAGCAAGAGCCAATTGTATTGATCTTATCTGTGCCAGCTTTTAAGAAAACCAAGTTGCTTCTGCACCATGTTCTTTTTCTGCAAGTCTCTATACACTTCCATAGATAGACACAAAATGCTGGAGTAACTCAGCGAGAGAGGCAGCATCTCTGGATAGAAAGAATGGGTGATGTTTCGGGTCGAGACCCTTCTTCAGACTGAATCAGGGGAGAGGGAGATACGGAGATAAGGAAATGTAAGGTATTAAAACGAGACAAAGGGGATGGAGATGAAGGAAAATGTAGAATAGATCAATGTTAGCTAGGAGAAGGTAATAACAAAGCAAAACCTATACACTTCGATAAATATTCTTCTAGTTCCCATTTAGGCAATGCATTCCAGATGATATGGTAATGCATTTACCATTTTAAAAATAATCCTCCTTATCTCCATTTCATTTTTTTGGTTACTGATAGTCTAGGTTTTCTCTATCAAAACCATTCAGTTGGCACATCTATAACAAAGGATTACAATACCTGCCCAATCTTTCCACATAATGGTCTCTCAATCCCAATAGCCACCTCCGCACCTTCTCCAGCACTGATATCCATTGTAAAATGTAATGCGCAAAATTAGATGCAGATCTCCATCTGGGGATAACTTCAGATTTTACCTCAATGGGTTAGAATAGATAGCTTGCTTTCATATAAAATGCCTCTTCATAAAAAGCTATTTAATCAATTTTGGCATTCAAAAAAACCTTATTTCAGACTGCTGTCCTCACAACCACATTCCATACTGGATTCTGAAAACATCATTCTACTTATTCGTGAGCTTTATGAGTTAGAAGTATGATCCTCATACTTCTAACTCATATCCCTAATTCTATTATTTCATGCACATTTTCTTGGGCCCTTTAATTCAAAATGATGTCCTGAAGTTTAATCCATTCCAGAACCCATTGTGATATCTCTGACTCTCCCGAACTCTGTATATTTGCTCCACTTTTTTAGTATGTCAAGTCCTTAATTTGATGTGTAGGAAGGCACTGTGGATGCTGGTTGACACCGAAGGTAGACACAAAATGTTGGAGTAACTCAGCAGGACAGGCAGCATCTCTGGAGAGAAGGAATGGGAGCCATCCATTTCTAAATACCCTGTTGAATTTATTTTATTGTCTTTTTTTCTCAGTTTTACTTAAAATTTGATGATGTGATTTGATCTTACTAAATCAGTGAAATGTACAAATGTGGTAAATATTATAGCCTGTTAAGAGTGAAAAGGCCAAGGCAAAAACTATCACTTATTTCTTAATACTGCATTGGTTATCTACTAGGAAATAGAAGGATCAGATCTAGAGCAGAACATATGCGCAAGAGTGGAATTATCCAGTAAGTAATAAAATAAATATCTTTATGCCTTAAAAGATTAATAAACATTTTTCCATTGAGAAGGCCTGAAAATATAAAAAGAGATCGCCACTTTGGTGCATTCGGGAATATTCATTGCTTCCAGCAGATCAAATAATTAGAAATAGGGAACAGCTATGTACAATATCCAGCTTAGAATATTTCCCCAGAATTGTGTGGTATCTCCTCAAAATGCAGAACTAGGCATATTTCTGCAATTGCTACAATTCCTGCAGAAGAAGGAGGATACGGGCGCTGGCGGTCGAGGACGGGTCGCGTGGGTGCCGCAGATTTGTAGGTTAATTGGCTTAGTATAAATGTAAATTGTCCCTAGTGTGTGTAGGATAATGTTAATGTGCAGGGATCGCTGGTCGGTGCTGACTCAATGGGTCGAAGGGCCTGTATCCGCACTGTATCTCTAAACTAAACTGAACTAAATTCTAATTCTGCAAAGTTAGTTGTCTGCACTCAAAATGTTAAAGCTCAGTAGATTATTATAACTATCAAAACTGTGGTTAATCGTTTATTGTTGTCTTGGTGATTGTAACATATATAAACTTAATGTACCAAGATAGTCTCCAAGAGATATATAGGAAAGAACTGCAGATGCTGGCTTAAATCGAAGGTAGACACAAAATGCTCGAGTAACTCAGCGGGACAGGCAGCATCTCTGGAGAGAAGGAATAGTTGACGTTTCGGGTCAAGACCCTTCTTCAGACTGATGTCAGGGGAGTGGGCAGGGCAGAAGGGCCGAGATGGCCTGTTTCCGTGCTGTAATTGTTATATGGTTATATGGACAGAGATAGATTGTAGTCGGAGACAGTAAGACTGGTGGGAGAACTGGGAAAAGGGAGGGGATGGAGAGAAAGGGAACGTAAGGGCTATTTGAAGTTAGAGAAGTCAATGTTCATACCGCTGGGGTGTAAGCTACCCAAGCAACATATGAGGTGCTGTTTCTCCAATTTGCGCTGGGCCTCCTCTGACAATGGTGGAGGCCCAGGACAGAAAGGTCAGATTGCGAATCGGAGGGGGAGTTAAAGTGCTGAGCAACCTGGAGATCAGGTAGGTTAAGGCGGACTGAGCGGAGGTGTTCAGCGAAACGATCGCCGAGCCTGCGCTTGGTCTCGCCGATGTACAGGAGTTGATGCCTGGAACAGCGGATACAGTTGATGAGGTTGGAGGAGGTGCATGTGAACCTCTGCACGGAAAGACTATCTGGGTCTTTTGATGGAGTTGAGGCGGATGGTAAAGGGACAGGAGTTCCGCAGACACCATTCCCTCCGCAACTCCGTGGTCAACTCATCCCATCCCACCCAAACCACCCCCTCCCCATGTGCTTTCCCCTGCAACCGCAGGAGATGCAACACCTGTCCCTTTACCTCCCCTCTCGGATCCATCCAAGGACCCCGACAGTCTTTCCAGGTGAGGCAGAGGTTCACCAAGTACCGCCAGCTCCACAATGTTAAAGCTGCCGTGCAGATGGAGATATGATGAAAAAGTTGCATCTCCGTTGAGGAAAGAGATAAATTAGGTTTCCCCCAGCCCCCACTTCCACATAATACAAAAACTAAAGGTACACTGAAACATAGAAGTAAACACAGACCAAAACAACAAAAGAAGAAAAAGACGATACAAGCTGTTGGCGTGGCTGCCATGTACGGCACCACCTTGATGACATTCACTCTATCTAGGCTTTTCACTATTCGGTAAGTTTATATGAGGTCCCCCCACATCCTTCTGAACTCCAGCGAGTACAGGCCCAATGCATTCAAACGTGCATCATATGATAACCCAATCATTCCTGGGATCACTCTGGTAAACCTCCTCTGGACCCTCCCCATCCTTCCTCAGACATGGTGCCCAAAATTGTTCACTGAAAACTGAATTCTTATGATCGTAACTGAATTGCCACCAAATTCTGGTGAAAGCACATTCAACAGTAACGTCCAATAGAAAATGAATTATTTACCCATAAAGGAAACATCTCCATATGAATGGGAGCTACAGTGCCCTCCACAATGTTTGGGACAAAGACCCATCATTTATTTATTTGTCTGTACTGCACAATTTGAGATTTCTAATAGAACAAAATCACATGTGGTTAAAGTGCACATTATCAGATTTTAATAAAGGCCATTTTTAGACATGTTGGTTGCACCATGCAGAAATTACAGCAGTGTTTATACATAGTCCCCCCATTTCAAGGCACCATAATGTTTGGGACACAGCAGTGGCATGTAAATGAAAGTGGTCATGTTTAGTATTTTGTTGCATATCCTTTGCATGCAATGACTGCTTGAAGTCTGCGATTCATGGACATCACCAGTTGCTGGGTGTCTTCTCTGGTGATGCTCTGCCAGGCCTGTATTGCAGCCATCTTTAGCTTATGCTTGTTTTGAGGGCTAGTTCCCTTCAGTTTTCTCATCAGCATATAAAAGGCATGCTCAATTGGGTTCAGATCAGGTGATTGACTTGGCCACTCAAGAATTTACGATTTTTTAGCTTTGAAAAACGAATTTGTTGCTTTAGCAGTATGTTTGGGATCAATGTCTTGCTGTAGAATGAACCGCCGACCAATGAGTTTTGAGGCATTTGTTTGAACTTGAGCAGATAAGATGTGTCTATACACTTCAGAATTCATTATGCTACCACCATCAGCAGTTGTATGATCAATGAAGATAAGTGAGCCAGTACCTTCAGCAGCCATACATGCCCAGGCCAAAACACCCCCAGCGCCCCGTGTTTCACAGATGAGAAGGTATGCTTTGGATCTTCGGCAGTTCCTTCTCTCCTCCATACTTTGCTCTTGCCATCACTCTGATATAAGTAATGGGGCTGTCCCACTGCGGCGACCTAATCTGCGCGTTTAGACGAGTTTGCCCTTGACTCAAACTTGCAGCATGGTTGCGACGTGGTCCTAGGAGGTCCTATGAGGTCACTGGAACTCTCCTTCATGCTCGAGGGAAGTTCCCGAATACTAGCTAGGTCGCCTAAATATTTTCAGCATGTTGAAAATTTTTCCGCAAGTAAAATTTGGTTGGCATGGTTCTTTTTAACTCATATTGCAGTGGAGTGGGGTTGCTATTTAGTTACAGGCAGTCGAGGGCAGTCGTAGGCAATCTCCTTCGCTGACCGGGCATTTTGATTTGTAGTAGGTCGTAATGCTATCATAGGTAATCAAAGGCAATCAAAGGTAATCAAAGGTAGTTGAAGGTAATAGCTCGTTGAGAAAAAAAGGTAAGTAAACTGACTGGTAATGTTAAATGCCTGCAAAACTTTATTAAAAGTTGGCTGGCTTCTTAAAAGTGTGTCCACTCCTTCTGCCCCCCTTCTCTCCCCCTCCTCTCTCCCCCCCCCCTCCCCACACTCTCTAAAGGACTCACCATAACTGTGCCAGCCGTCTTTTACCTTCCTGTTCATCGCGGGTGTCAATTTCAGGCAGCGCTCCCCCGCTTTCCCTAGCCGCCGCCTTTGCGATGTGTTTGTGTGTGTGTGTGTGTGTGTGTGCAGACGGTCGATCCTGCTCACGTTTCATCGCTGATGGTCGATCCAGCTCGAGGTTTTTCAGGCGAGCGCCCTCAAGCTTGAAGGTCAAAGACAGTCGCTGAAAAGTCGCGTTAGTGGGACAGGCCCTTAACGTTAGAAAGATAAGGCTTCAAATGTGTGGATTTCCAGCAATGTATATTGTCAACTGCTACTCAGACTGTGGACAACATGAGATGGTAATGGAGCAAATTAGTGTCATTGTATGAAGCAGCAATTGCAGGAAAATGTCAATCAACACCACAGGGGACATAAGATGCCTTCAGAGCTCATTGGAGTTTTTAGGTCCCAGGTAAACCTACCGGTAATTTAAAATGCCTGCTAAACTTTATTAAACGTTGTCTGACTTGAATTGAATTGAATTGAATTGAATTATCCTTTATTGTCATTCAGACCTTTCGGTCAGAACGAAATTTTGGCAGTCATACATATAATAATAAATATCAAAAACACACAATAAACACAAATTTAACATCCACCACAGTGAGTTCACCAGGCACCTCCTCACTGTGATGGAAGGCAAAAGTCTTAAAGTCTCTGTCTCTTCCCTCCTTGTTCTCCATCTGCGCCCCGCTGGGTGATGGTAAGTAAGTCAGTCCCGCGGCTGTATCCAAGCACCGCGAACGGGCCGGTTCAAACTCCGCGGCCCGGGGTGGTCGAAGCTGCCGAAGCTGCCGTCCTCCAGTCCAGCAGACGAAGCTGTTGTTGCGGGAGCTCCGGAAAAACAGGTCACCAACTTGTGACCTGCGAGCTCCCGACGATGTCGTCCACTGGGCCCGCGGCCGAGTCCACCGGTCCGGCGGCCGAGTCTCCGAAGTCTGGTCGCCGCCGTCTGAACGCCGCCCCAGCTCCGAAGTCGAATCGCCGCCTCAGCCGGAACGCTGCCACAGCTCCGAAGTCGAGTCGCCGCTGCCGACGAAACGTCGGAACGCCGCCATAGCTCCGAGTCACCGCTGCCGCTGGAACGCTGCCACAGCCCCGAGGCCGCGAGCTCCGCCATTAGGCCTCGGCGCAGACGGAGACGGAGACGGGGGATACGACAAGAAAAGTCGCAACCCCCCCGAAGGAAGAGACCAAAAACATGATCCCCCCCCCCCACACACAGATACACAACCTAATAAACCAAAATTAACTAAAACAGAACAAAAGAACAACAACAAAAAAAGAAAAAAACAGACGGACTGCAGGCAAGCCGCAGCTGCTAAGGCAGCGCTGCCATCTTGAAGTGACACTTCTTAAAAGTGTCTCCACTCCTTCTTCCCCCCCTTCACTCCCCTTCACTCTCCTTCTCTCCCCTTCTCTCCCCCCCCCCCCCGCGCTCACTAAAGGACTTACCGTACACTGTGCAGCCATCTTTCTTTCCTCTTCATAGCGGGTCTGAATATCAGACAGCGCTCCCCCGCTTTCCCTAGCCCCCGCCTTCGCGATGTGTTTGTGTGTGTGCGGTCGGTCGATCCAGCTCGCGGTTTCAACGCGGCCGGTCGATCCAGCTCGAGGTTTTCCAGGCGAGTGCCCTCGAGCTTAAAGGTCGAAGTCACTCTTCTTAACTCACAGATTAGGTCTCTGCAGTGGGACAGCCCCTTTAATCTTCATCTCATTTGTCCACAAGACCCTTTTCCAGAACTGTGGTTGCTCTTTTAAGTAAACTGTAACCTGGCCATCCTATTTTTGCAGCTAACCAGTGGTTTGCATCTTGCAGTGTAGCCTCTGTATTTCTGTTCATGAAGTCTTCTGCGGACAGTGGTCATTGACAAATCCACACCTGGCTCCTGAAGAGTGTTTCTGATCTGTCGGACAGGTGTTTGTTTTTTTTTCTTTATTATAGAAAGAATTTCTTCTATCATTAGCTGTGGAGGTCTTCCTTGGTCTGCCAGTCCCTTTGCGATTAGTTAGCACACCAGTGCACTCTTTCTTCTTAATGATGTTCCAAACAGTTGATTTTGGTAAGCCTAAGGTTTGGCTGATGTCTCTAACAGGTCTATTCTTGTTTCTCAGTCTCATAATGGTTTCTTTGACTTTCATTGGCACAACTTTGGTCCTCATGTTGATAAACAGCAGTAAAAGTTTCCAAAGGTGATGGAAAGACTGGAGGAAAGACTAGGTGCTGAGAACTCTCTTATAAGGAGGCAATTAAACATGAGCAATTATGAACACCTGTGAAGCCATGTGTCCCAAACATTATAGTGCCCTGAAATGGGGGGACTGTGTATAAACACTGCTGTAATTTCTACATGGTGAAACCAAAATGTATTAAAATGGCCTTTAATAAAATCTGACAATGTGGACCACATACGATTTTTTTCTATTACAAATCTCAAATTGTGGAGTACAGAGGCAAATAAATAAATGATTGGTCTTTGTCCCAAACATTATGGAGGACACTGTATTTAGTTGCTATTTTTAAGGGTGTAATTTACAGAAATACACTGATGAACTACAATCGAAGAAACTAAAATCATTGGAAAAGATAATGTGTTTCTTGTTCGGGATTATTCAATGGTTCTTTCTTTCCAATAGACATGACAAGTTGTTTAGCAACAGAAAATGCAGGAACCACTCAATGGGCCAGGCAGCATCTGTGGAAACAAAAATTCTTCACCCTGAAGAATTCTGCTTTTCACAGATGCTGCCCAACTGACAAAGTGTTTCCTGTATTTTCTTTTCTAATTTAAGATTTTCCAGCAACTGCAGCTTTTTTTCATAGCAGAATAGATTCCTTCTTTGCTGTGATCTTTCTATTATTCAGTGACTTCTATTCCACAGGCATGTATATCAAGATGTGTAAATCTGTTATAGTCTACCATCAACAGTAGAGGGAGTGCAGCGTGGGTTCACCAGGTTAGTTCCCGGGTTGGTGGGACTGACCTATGATGAAAGAATGGGTCGACTGGGCATGTATTCACTCGAATTTAGAAGGATGAGAGGGAATCTTATAGAAACATATAAAATTCTTAAGGAATTGGACAGGCTAGATGCTGGAAAAATGTTCCCCAGGTTGGGGGAGTCCAGAATCAGGGGTCACAGTTTTAGAATAAGGGGTAGGCCATTTAGGACTGAGATGAGGAAAAACGTTTTCACCCCGAGAGTTGTGAATCTGTGGAATTCTCTGCCACTGAAGGCAGTGGAGGCCAATTCACTGGATGTTTTCAACAAAGAGTTAGATTTAGCTCTTAGACAATAGACAATAGGTGCAGGAGTAGGCCATTTGGCCCTTCGAGCCAGCACCGCCATTTAATGTGATTATGGCTGATCATCCACAATCAGTACCCCGTTCCTGCCTTCTTCCCATATCTCCTGACTCTGCTAACTTTAAGAGCTCTATCTAACTCTCTCTTGAAAGCATCCCGAGAATTGGCCTCCACTGCCTTCTGAGGCAGAGAATTCCGCAGATTCACAACTCTGGGTGAAAAAGTGTTTCCTCATCTCCGTTCTAAATGGTCTACCCCTTATTCTTAAACTGTGGCCCCTGGTTCTAGATTCCCCCAACATCGGGAACATGTTTCCTGCCTCTAGCGTGTCCAATCCCTTAATAAGGCAGGAAAGGGGTACTGATTTTAGATGATTAGTCATGATCATATTGAATGGCGGTGCTGGCGCACAGGGACGAATGGCCTACTCCTGGACCTATTTTCTATGTTTCCATTACTGTCAACAGGATGCCACAGAATTAAATGATTTATAGTCATTTATAATCTTTTTCCAATTTTCCATCTATTTTTCTATATTTTTCCAGTTGCAAACAAAACAATCCATCAGTTCTGAGGGATCATAGCATACTACAGGAAATTGAAGAAGCAGACCTGGAAAATATTCACCTGAATTTACTGGTCAAAAGGCATAACCGGGTAGGATTATTATGCCTACATCAATACAATTCCCTTGTTAGACAGTAGAAAGCTTTTGTTGCATGCTAAATGTCAGCAGAAAGACAATACACAATTACAATCATGCTATCACTAAATTGGCTGATATGATCCAAGCTAGGCCCATGTAAATCATTCTATTCAAAGAAGCGAATAAAACAAGAAAAGTTTAAAATTAAGCCAATTAATCTTGCTTTCTGTTTGTAGGGTTCTGTCGGGGAAATGAGGGAAGAAATAAGTTCTTCACAAGTTCAAGTCAGTGAGACTAAAGATACAGAGGAAGAAGTGACAACAGATAAGTAAGTACATGCGATTCAACAGTATGTTTTCATCCAACATTGCATCTGAATATTGACAAATGGTTGATCTGAACGATGTTTTGATCGTGTAAATAAGGAGAAATTTGTTCCACTTGCAAGAGGATTTGCAACTGTAAGACTTATTTAAAGTAATTAGGGGGAAACGTAGGCAGTAAATAAAACAGAATAATTTACAATGCACTGTGTAAGAGTGTGGTCGAAGCAGGGTCAATGGTATCTCTCAAAAGGGAATAATGTTTGATTTTAAAAATCTGCAAGACACTGGAGAAACATGCAGGAGAGTAGAGCATTTGTGAAGCTCATCCATGAGGGAAAATTGCACCACAAGTGGACTGACCTGTCTATTCCGCATCCCTGTGGAATGTTTGATCAATCGCTTTTTTTCCCCTCTCTTAAAGGAACAGTCGCACAACTTTCAAGCAAGCAAAGTTCCGAAAGAGAAACAAGACGATCCAAAAGAAAAATAAAGTACGCTCAATAGAATGACAGTGGTGGTGTGGGTGGAAAAAGGAAAGCTTATTATAGTACTGTTAAGTTTGAATGTTATATTTTGTATTTCCCCCTGTACAACACTGAGGATAGTTCTGAATAGGCCAATATTGCAATACAGGATGTTGCCATCTCACTCAGTCAAAGTGCAGTTGCCATAGTACATCCCATAGTTAGGGAGATAGTCAGCTGCTTCCTGACTATTATGTGTCCCCCCCCCCCGAGTGCCAGATATAAAACATATCAGGGTGAAAAACATGCCAAGAAAGGAAGGGCAGTGTGATGTCTTCAGATGTTATGAAGACAACAAATATAATCCAAAGAGGTATTATAAACTGATGCAAACTGAATGTCCATGAAATTCACATTGTTTGAGAAACAATTGCAGCAAACTATTTTGTCATCCAATAATATCAAAGAATTGTAACTGATACAGATATGGAGAAAACAGTTTGTTCCGTGCTTAAAAATGTGTAAATCCCAAATTAAATACAAGTAACTTAGCAATATACACAGGCGATGAACAACAGCAAACAATTTAGAGACACAAGGGAACCATTCCATGGTTTGAAGGCATGGCAGACTTCCAGTTTAGTGAAGATTTTCAATTGTGCTATCTCTTGTTACAAGTCTTTCTAAGCAGTTGTCAATCATTCCCCATTAAAGTTGGGATATTTTCATCGTTGGCAACAATGATCACTAGTTGTACTTGTTGTCCATTGTGCTGCCACTATACACTCTGTGAATGAAACCTTACCAGACCTGATTATCTGTTTGATAGTGATTTCTGTCAAAGGTATCTCACTAAACCTGATGCAGTAAGTGTTTTGCAAAAAAACAATCTGCTGGAAGAACTCAGCAGATCTGTGGAGGGAAATGGGCCCAACAGCATTTCAGGGCGGGAATGACAGAGTAAAAGGGGGATAGCTGGTAGGAAGTAAGTGTTTTGACTGATTACCTAAGAGCCTGTGGCAGCATCAATTTACATGTTTTTGCATTGGTTGTCAGCCAACACCTCTAAATCCTGTCGGTTTGTTGCTTTTATTGCTTCTGACATAAGTATTTAACAATTACACTTCCTCGTGGAGTAACTACCAAACTAGCAGGTCCTGTATTTCGGTTATTTTGAATTGCATGAGATTTGCTTGCTTTAACCTTGGTTCTGCAGACGGTCAAAATCTACTCTTTCTTTTGGCAACTGAATGTTATGCTGTTCTAAATTGACAAAACTGAGGTGAGTAATGGCGTATGAAATGTTAACAATGAAATGGACTTGCTGATATATTTTGGAATCAGTTTTGTGGCCATTAACTTTGGTGCAGCATTTGTGGACTGCACTGGATCAGTTGCTTGTGGAGGGTGAAATTCTCTCGTATTTTTAGAGGCCATTTCCATTGGCACAACAATTTCATATGCAAGCTTGAATGTCAGGTTTTGCATGCTCAACAGTTTTGGTTGAGTTTGTTCATCCATGCATTGCTAACTACTGGTTCATATGCAAATCTATCTTGCAAGGCATCAAAATAATACTGCAAGTATTATCATTAATTGTTTCATTCTTCACGTTCTTTGCCCAACTTTACAGGATTCACTAGTTTGTGACATGTTTTGGATTCAAATGATCTTCTGGCTTCTGCACCGAATTTTTAAGCATGACATTTTTCACATTGCATTTAGATTTAATGCACTCAGATGTTTCACTGAATTTACAGTTTAGAGATAGAGTGTGCAAACAGGCCTTTCAGCCCACCGGGCCCTTCGGCCCATCGGGTCTCCACCAACCATTGATCACCCGCACTCTAGTTCTATGTTATCCCACTTTCACACCCTACATACTAGGGATAATTTACAGAAACCAATTAACCTACAAACCTGCAGGTCGTTGGAACATGGGACGAAACCAGAGCACCCGGAGAAAACCCACGCAGTCACAGGGAGAACACACAAACTCCACACAGATAGCACCCATAGTAAGGATCAAATCCAGGTCTCTGGAGTGGTAAGGCATTAGCTCTACCACTGCGCCACTGTTTTGCACTATTGCTTTGCAGGTCTTAGAATGTCTCCTTGTCCGTCAGTCCTGGGCATATTATTTACTCCGAAGAACAGGGCGGTACAATGGGACAGCGGTAGAGTTGCTGCCTTACAGCGGCAGACATCTGTGTTCGATCCTGACTACAGGTGTCTGTACGGAGTTTTTACATTCTTCCTGTGACCACATGGGCTTTCTCTGGGTGCACTAGTTTCCTCCCACATTCCAAAGACATACAGGTTTGTAGGTTAATTAGCTTCTGTAAATTGCCCCTAGTGTACAGATGATTAGCTGGTCCGCACAGTCGATGGCCCGAAGGGCCTGTTTCCTTGCTGTATCTCTAAACTAAAATAACTAAACATGTCCATTCATTTTACAAATGAACTAAGTGATTCTTAAGTAGTCACAATGAATTGTAGATGCTAGAATCTTGTGCAAGAAAACACAAAGTTCTGGAGTAACTCAGCAGGTCAGGTAACATCTCCGCACACAGCGTTTCAGATCAAGACCCATTATTCAGATTATGAAAAAGGGTCGACCCACAATGTCGTCCACCCATGTTCTCCAAAGTTGCCACCACTAGGTTTTTCCAGTACTTTGTGTCTTTTGTAAATGATTCTTAAGTTTGGTCATACATGCCTTGACTTACAATATAAACAACCAGAACAGTAGTTTGATTCAACACTGGTACATGCAAGTCAATTAGCTCAATGATAAGTCAGTTGCACTGCCCTTTCAATGTCAGAATGTTTTCGTGTCAAGATCTACAAACTTCACTCAAGAAGCATTTCATATAATTCATTAAAAAAATTACCTTGTTCATTTTTCTTGTATAGACAATTCATGGATCAATTCTTCAAATACAAAATACTGGGGATGTTGGGAATTTGAAATAAAAAAGGAAAATACTCCCAATACTGACAGCATCTGTGTAGCACTGACATTTTAGTTAATGACCCTTCCTGAGGTTGAGGTAGAGAATGGAAGGGGAAAGAGAAAGATCTGTGATACGGTGAAAGGCTAAAGAGATCAAATAGCAAGGAATGTGAAAGTGGAAGGCAATAAACATCAAAAGGAAGTGGAAATACTAATATCTATCCGTAATTGCCAAAGGAATGAGGAATGGCTGCTGGAAATCTGACATTAAAAATGCCAGAAATGAAGATTATGTGGAATTATTGATTAACTCATTGTTGAAAACGGAAAGTTGTACAATGCCTAGTCAGAGGGTGAGGTGCTGTCATTAAACCTACACCTAGCTATGTTAGGAACAGTGCAGGAATCCATAGACAAATAAGTCAGAGTGTGAGTGGAACAGAGAATTAAAGTGACACGCAGCTGGAAGCTCAGTGTCCTGCTTTCATTCTAAATAGAAATGTTCTGCAAATCACTAACCCAAACTGCATTTGACTTTCCCAGTGTGAAGAAGACCATATCCTGGGCAATAAATGCTGTAAGCTAAATTGAAAGAAGTAAAAGCGAGCTACTGATTAATTTGAAAAGAATACTTGGGACTCCAGACTTCAGTAAAGGGGGGAGATAAACAGAAAGGTGTTTTTCATGGGAAATGGAGACGAAAGAGTGAACCGGAGTATCCCAGAGGGTTCTGGGGGAAGGTGGTAGATTGGGGCAAAGTTGTGTCTGCTGGTGGCAATATATCGGAAAAAAACTGAAATTATGGAGGATGATGGGATGAAAAGTGATGGCAAGATCAATTGTTTCCTGGTTCTGAGAATGGAGAAAAAAGTGAGACCAGAAACAATGGAAATGAAAAACAACATGTATATTAGATGGTGATTTACTCTATGATGTCTTCTAAGTGGTTGATCTCCATATTAATTGAGAAAAGATGCAGAAAAGGTTCACCAGGATGTTAACCGGACCTGGTGGCTTGAGTTATAGGGTGCGGCTGGATAGGCTGAGGATTTTTCTTTGAAGTTTAAGAGTTTGAGAGTGGCCTTGATGAATTTTTTTTTTTTTTTTTTTTTTTAATTTTATTTATTAGTACATTAAATTACAAACAATTACATTAGCACAAATCACATATATCTTATTACACTTAATGTACTCCTTCATTTTTTAAAGCTAATTAAAAGAAAAGGTTGAAATTAAGAAGAAAGAGAAAGTGAAAGAAAATAGTGTTAGTGTAAAAGCGTGTCAAAAGAAAAGAATAAAGACACTATAGAAGAGAAATTAGAGAAAAGAGATTAAGAGATAGACCCTAGGGAAGAAAAAAGAGAAAGAAGAGAAAAGATAAAAAAAAACAGATACTCTATTATGAACATCACGCTAATGGGATATACCAACTCGCCACCTTTCATCCCCCTTTACCAAGTCCTGACATCGGTACCTTTTTAAAGTACTTTTGCACCTTATGCTTGTAGTAGTTCTATAAATGAAGACCACGTCCTATGGAAGTGATCTGATTTGCCTGCCAGGAGGAGTCTTATCTCTTCCAGGTGTAATGTTTCAAACATGTTTGAAATCCACATGTTTATAGTTGGTATTGGAGCATTTTTCCAGAATTTTAGGATAAGCTTTTTTCCAGTTATTAACCCGTAATCAAATAGGTTCTTTTGAAACACATTTAGTTCAGGGCTACCTTCCGTTGTTCCAAAGATAATCCATTCTGCTTTTGGTATCAGTTTTATTTTAAATAATTTTGTAAAGATTTCAAAAATTTCAATCCAAAACTTTTGAATTTTTGTACAAAAAACAAATGAGTGCGCTATAGTAGCTTCTTGAGTGACATTTATCGCAGATAGGTGATACGTTGGGATTTTTTTTACTAATTTTGGTTTTGGAGTAATATAATCTGTGTAAAATTTTGAATTGTATTAAAGTGTGTCTTACATTAATCGAGCATTTGTGCACATTTAATAAATGTTCATTCCACCTCTCCTTTGAAATTTTAATAGCTAATTCTTGTTCCCAGTCTCTTCTAATACCTTCCGTAGTTGGTATTTCTACATTTAAAATAATATTATACAAATAAGATATTAAGTTTGCTGATTCGGCTTTTATCTGCATTGCTTCGTCCAGTAAATCTAGTGGCATATTATAATAATCTTTTGTATATTTTTTCACATAATCACATATTTGGAAATATTTAAAGTATTGATTGTTTCCCAGATTATATTTTAGTTGTAACTGTTTGAATGATAGTAATTTTCCAGATTCATACAAGTCTCCGAGCGTTTTAATTCCTAATCTTTCACATTGTATAAATGATTTGTCTATAATGGAGGGTTTAAACAAAGGGTTATTAACTATTGGGGATAAAAGCGATAGACTTCTTAATTTTAAATTATGTTTTATTTGTTTCCAAGTTCTAATTGTACTATGTATGATTGGATTTTTGTTATAATTTATGTTATTCAACTTCATTGGTGAGAGGAGGATCGCTCCAATATTACAAGAGGAGCAGTCCTCTCTCTCCATTATAATGCAATCCACCTGCTGGGCAGAGTTGTCCATCAGTTGAATCATATTTTTAATATTTACTGACCAATAATAGTACATAAAGTTAGGGAATGCTAAGCCACCTAATACTTTAGGTTTGTTCAAATGTGTTCTTTGTATTCTATGGGATTTATAATCCCATATAAAATTTATAATGTCTGAACCCAATTTTTTTAAGAACTTTTTTGGTAGGTATATAGGAATTGATTGGAATAGGTATAGAATTTGTGGTTAAAAAAAATCATTTTTATTGCATTTATTCGGCCTATTAAAGACATCGGAAGCGTTTTCCAGAATTTAATTAAGGTATTTAATTTCTTAAGTAGAGGATTATAATTTGCTTTGAACATGCCTTGATAATTTCTGGTAATTTCAATACCCAAGTATTTAAATTTATCTGTAGCTATTTTAAAAGGAAATTTTAAGAGGTGTTGAGTCTTTCAGTTTTATTGACATAATTTCACTTTTATTCCAATTTATTCTGTATCCAGAAAAGGATCCAAAATCCTCGATTAAATTTAATATGTTTGGTATAGTAATTTGAGGTTTTGTGATGTACAATAATATATCATCCGCATATAAAGATATTTTATTATTTGAATATTTAGTGTTGTAGCCATGGATATTCAGATGTGTTCTAATTCTTTCCGCTAAAGGTTCAATTATAAGAGCAAATAACAGCGGTGATAATGAGCATCCTTGTCTATTACCCCTTGATAATTGGAATTTCGTAGATAATATGTTATTAGTTAATATTTTAGCTGTAGGCTTATTATATAATAATTTAATCCATAGGATGAAATTCTCTCCCAATTGAAATTTTTGTAATACTTTAACCATATAATTCCATTCTACTTGATCAAATGCTTTTTCTGCGTCCAACGAAATAATTGATAATTCTTGTTCTTCGGTTTTGTGTGAGTGCATTATATTGAGCAGACGTCTCAGATTATTAGATGAATGTCTCTTAGGGATAAACCCCGTTTGATCCGGATTTATTAATTTACTAACATACTTACTTAATCTTCTAGCTAATGTTTTCGCTAATATTTTTTGATCTGTATTTAACAATGCGATAGCTCTATATGAACCAGGTTCTTCTATATCTTTGTCTTTTTTAAGTATTAATGTGATTGTTAATTCAGCTAGTGTATCAGGTAATGTTTGTTCTTTAAAGGCATATTTATACATTTTCTGTAAACGTGGTATAATTTTGTCATAAAAACTTTTATAAAATTCATTACTAAATCCGTCAGGACCTGGAGTTTTTCCATTCTTTAATGAAGTTATTGTATCTTCTAATTCCTTAAATTAGATTTGTGCACCCAGTTCCTCTTGTTCCTTCAACTCTAATTTTGGTAGATTACAGTTATCCAAAAATTCTGTGATTTTATTGGTGTCCGTTGTCGTTTTGGATGTGTACAAATTCTCATAAAATTGCGCAAATCTTTTATTAATATCATTCGGTAAAGTTAATAATTCCCCTCTGTCTGATTTAATCTTTTGAATCGTGTGTTCTTTTTCTCGGTTTTTTAGCTGACGAGCCAGGAGTTTGTGTGGTTTATCCCCAAATTCAAAGTGTTCCTGTCTTGTAATTTGGAATAGTCTTATAAGTTTGGCTGATAATAATTTATTTAATTTAAATTTCAGAATTGTTATTTTATTGTGTTTATCCATAGTTGAATCTTTAGCATTATCTATATCCAGTTGCCTAATTTGTTCTTCTAACTGTCTTTGTTCGTTCTTATTCTTTTTATTTTGAAAAGCTTGGTATGAAATTATAACGCCTCTAATAAATGCTTTGAAAGACTCCCATAATAAAGTGGGCGATATATCTGGAGTGTCATTTATTTCAAAAGAGAGGTCCATTTGTTTTTTTAGATATATACTCCCTTGCGGGTCTTTTAAAATTTGAGGATTAAACCTCCAAAACGATTTGTTCTTAGACATTCCTTCCAGTTTTAAAAAGAAAGTTAGCGGGAGTGATCTGAGATTGAGTTGGTATGGTATTTTGGGTTCAAAGTATGGGGGATTAATATTGTATCCACCAGGAAATAATCTATACGTGAGTATGTTTTGTGTACCATTGAATAAAACGAGTATTCCCAGCCAGTCGGATTAGCGATCCTCCAAACATCTGTTATATTAGTATTATTTATGTAAGTATTTAAGAGTTCACTAGTTTTAGATTTCGTATTACCTCTCTGTTTTTGCCTAGATTTATCTAAATACGGATCTAAAACACAGTTAAAGTCTCCTCCTATTATAACATTTTGGTAATTAGATTCTGCGATTATATTCAGAATTTTATTGAAAAAATGAGGGTTATCAAAGTTAGGCGCGTATATATTTACCAAGGTAATTGGGGTAGCGTGGATCTCTCCAGTAACTATCAAATATCTCCCTTCCTTATCTGTTATGGTATTCTTTGCTTTAAATGGTATGCCTTTACGAATAATGATTGACGTACCTCTAGATTTCAAAGTATATGAAGAATGATATATTTGGCCTATCCAATTCGCCCTCAATCTAGCCTGATCCAGGGATTTGAGATGGGTTTCTTGTAGAAAGATGATGTCAGTATTGTACAATTTCAGCTGAGCTAATATTTTACCCCTTTTAATAGGTTCATTAACACCTCTTATATTCCTCCTGCAGAATGTGACTCCTCCTAGTTTCTTTTGTTTAACGTCTTGCATTTTGAATGGTTATAATACCCTTAAATCTTACGGTGCATCCATACCTCAGGTCTTTAGATATTGGGGGAACCTTTGCGTTACTAAGTTCAGTTGGTATATCTCTTTTGCGATTATCCCTAAACAAAAAACACAAACATGTGACTTGATGTGATAGTAAAAAAAAAATTGAAAAAGTGAAAATACAGTGTCTAAAATTGTCGACACTGTAACAAGTGGCCCACCTGTAGGTGGGAGAAAACCTTGTATCGACTTCCATTGTCGATGTTAAACAATTAGCTCTGCTCCCTTGATTACTCATAACATAGTGGGACGGGACCTAAAAATCAGATATATAATATACATTTACCATATATATTTCGTTATAACATATCAAATATATATAACAATTTTATCTACTAAGTAAACGAATGATTTTACCTTCAATAATAATCAACTGTTGGTTGAAGGGGTTAACATGAAACGTACTCCTGGATCTAAGCCAGGTGCTCGTTTCTCTTCCCCTCCCCCCAATTATAGATAAGGCTTAAAATTAGTAAATTTTTTGTGTTCTTAAATTTGTTGATTCTTGTTAGCGTCCATTACTATTTCTATATTAATATTGTTAAATTGTTAAATTGTTAAAAGGATTAGTTCTATACGATTTAAATTAGTATTTTAATCTCATAAACAAGTCCTTGCCTCTGATGTTTTCCACATTCTGATCTTCGGTTCGTCGTTATTCTCTGTTTGCTTCGCTTGGAACACAGAATGTCCTTGAGTTAAAATTCCACAGATAAAGAGTCTAGACAGACGCACATGGAAGAATTCTCCAACTTAGTTTTTTTTATTAAGTACTAAAAGAACTGTTTCTTCCCTTCTGTTCAGCCATTAACTGTGGAATAATAAAGAGAAAGATTTGTCCATACCGTCCATACCTTCCCTCTACTTTCTTTGAGCAGCATTCTCTTCCACAATGCTCTGGGCATGTTTGTACGCAGCCTCCGGGTTTATGAATGATTTCTCCTTCCCCTTATAGATAATTTGCATCTTAGCCGGGTAGAAAACACCGTATCTAACATCTTGAATTCATTTAAGAATGTCTTTTGCCTTTGTGAACTGATTTCGCTTTTGTACAATTTCATAAGGATAGTCCCTGAATATTTTGATAGAGTCATTATCAAACATCAATTGCACTCCATATTTGATTTTCCTCATCACCTCTTCAAGTTCTGAAATGTCCCGAAATTTCACAATAATCTGTCGTGGATGGTCTGATCTTGTTTGTGATCTTGGTATAAATCTCGGTACTCGATGTGCCACTTCAATTTTCGGTTCAGTGGGGAGATTAAGCAGTTGTTTGAGTAAGCCCATAGCAAACTCACGAATGTCCGTTCCCTCAGCTCCCTCTGACACTCCAAGAATTCTTAAATTTTGGCGTCTCGAACGAGCTTCCAGATCAAGGCATCTGTCCGAAACTCTCACCAGATAAGTCGCCATCTGTCTTGTAGTTTGATCCTGTTCTTGCCTCATTCTCTCCATATCTTCAGCCATTCGAGCCATATTTCTCTCCAATTCTATGATTGTAGACATATTTGAAGCCACTGTTCCAAGCACAGCCGTGAACTTGTCCATGGTAGATTCTTCCACCTTATCAATTCTCTCCGATAATTCTCCTTTCACATCGTCAATTCGTTTGTTTATAGTGCCAATTGAATCAATAACTTTCTGATTACCAGCACTCATATTCTCCGTTATCTTTTCGATTTTTCCCATCATTTTATTATTTTCATCCACAATTTCATCCTTCATATCTCTTACCAATTTCTTTAATTCCTCAATTTCTTTATCTTTGTTCTTAGCCAGATCAGTCTTGGATCTTGTAGACATTTCAGCAGCCACTTCAGGGACCCCTTCAGAGGTAGATTCTTCAGGTTTCTTCAGGGTTTTCAGCAGCTGTCTTGTGACTGTTCTTTGAGGACTCTGAGCTGGAGACGATTTTTTCATTTAAAAGTCTTTAAACCTCCATTAATTTCACAGCGCTTACTGATGATGTCATCAGCGCGACGTCCAGAAGCTCCGGTAAGTTTTTTAAATCGGTCCCGACCAGTAGACCCGTTTTTAACGCGAAAAATCGCAAACTTTTCGGGAGCGGAGCTAGGTGTGCGTCTGTTAGTGTAACATGGCGCCACCTTGATGAATTATGAGGTGAGGAATTAACGAAATCATGATGATCATTGATAAAGTGAATACTCATTGTCTGTTACCCGGAATAGTGAATTCTAAAACTAGAGGGCATGGGCTTAAGCTGAAAGGAAAGATCTAAGAAGGACCTTGGGGGCAAATTTTCACTGAGCAGAGTACTCCGTAACTACAAGGAGCTGCCAAAGGAAGCTTTGAACTGTAAAAAACTATGACTTTTGAGGGACGTTTGGACAGGCATATGGATAGGAAGGGTTTAGACGAATGTAGGGCAAATGCAGGAATTCAACTGGAATGCCAGCTTGGTCAACATGGACAAGTAGGACCAAAAAATATCTTATTCATTCTGTATAGCTCTATGATTCTACTGAATAATCTAATAGTACTATTTTCATTCTCATTGTTCCATAGATATCCTGTTGGGGATGAAGATGCCATATGATATTTGCTGGACCCAGTGTTTAAAGAGGATCTCTGAAGTTATGGCAGCCCAGCTACAGCATATATGTTCCATACATGAACATTGCTAATATATGCTAAAATTACTTATATGCTAAAAACTATAATAAACTAGTAAAATTATCATTATAAAAATTCTAATAACCTTTAAAGTTATATTGCAAAATATCTTTAAAAAATTAAAGGAAGTGATATTTAAGGTATGGAGTGTCATTAATGATTTTCTTTTCAAAGTTACAATACATATGCCTACTTTTTTTTACCATTTCATAATTCTGAAAAAGGATCTGGAAAGTTATTAATATTTCACTTCCCCCAGTTGCTGCCTGGAATTTTCTGTTTCTATTTCAGAATTCTAGCATTTAACTATCTTGCTGTGCTAAACAGGTAGTGAATGTAAAAATATAAACCTGTAAAATAGCAGGACATTTGAGATTTTAAAAAAGCTGGCAACAAAATCATTCTGGTAATTTTCACCAATTTTCACAAAATGCAATAAAGCATGACCTGTGTGATAGCCAGTGGTAGTAGCTACAGGCAGAATTTTGCAACTTACATTCCCACGATTACAGGCAAGTGAGTCATACTGCACAAGGAGGAACAGTGCCTCATATTTCACTTGGGCAGCTTACAACTCAGCAGTATGAATATCAACGTCTCTACAAGTAATCCTTGCTTTCCCTCTCCATCCCTCCCCCATCCTAGTTCTCCGACCAGTCTGACTCCCTTGATTAATTTTTTATCTTTGTGTGCTTCATTGTCCACTTCCCCTAGCTAACAATGATCTATTCTACATTTCCCTCGCTTATTTTAGCCCCATTGATGTCTCATTATCCCCCTATTCTGTGTCTCCTCCTCTCCTGACTCACTGTCTGAAGAAGGGTCACGAGCCCAAACATCACCCATTCCTTCTATCCAGAGATGCTGCCTGTCCCGCTGAGTTACTCTAGCATTTTGTGTCTATCTTCAATGTAAACCAGCATTTGTATTTGGATGTTTCCGTAAATAAGGGTACCAACCTGTGACATGGGTTGGCAAAATTTGAAGGTTATTAAATCATAATGAAATACCACAGAATAAAAAATGGGCCTACCTATGATCCCTTTGAGCTAATTTGTGATCAAAATTTACCAAAATTTAATAATTTCAAAATTTGAAAAAAAAAAGATTTATAAAACATATAAGACATTTGGGCCACTTTCTGATTTCGAAGCTCCCTTACAAAATGTCAGCACCAAACCCACCACGAGCCCCTAGTTCATGCCAGGGTCATTATAATCGCGTTGTAGCACTAGAAATAACATTCACGACATTACTCAAAAAAATGGACACAACAAAATGAGACATTGCTAAAATAGGTGAGCAAACTAGATTTTTATTTCATGATTTTAAGTTCTATTCATTATCAAGTCAAGAGTTTTATTGTCATACTAGACCAAGTGCATACCCTTTGGGTCTGTTCCCCCAACGTGCGGTTGCGGGGAGGGGGGGGGCAGCATGTGGCGTCACACACACTAACTACCCCCCCCCCCCCCGCACACAAGCTAACTACCCTCTTGATATTATATTAATACAGGGCTCGAAATTAGCGGTTGCCCGGGTGCCATTGACCACTCAAAGCGCCGACGGGCAACCTAAACACAGAGTCATTTAGCCCTGCTTGGCAACCAGATACTGGTTTGTACCGAAGATAGACACAAAAAACTGGAGTAACTGCGGGTCAGGCAGCATCTCTGGAGAAAAGGAACGCGACGTGTTGTGTTGGCGGCGGCTGTGCGGGGCAAAGATACTAGGTGCGGGGTGAGGAAGGGTCGGAGCGAATGATGGGCCCCGAACAGCGGCAGCAGCGGCCGCGACAGCGGCTCCATCTCCTCCTCCCGCCCCACCGCCCGCCCTGATAGGGGCCTCTGCATGTAAATCAGAGGCCTTTATCAGGGCGGGTAGGGGTGGGAGGAGGAGATGGAGCCGCTGTCGCGGCCGCTGCTGCCGCTGTGCGGGGCCCGTCATTCGCTCCGACTTGTCTGAAGCACCTGCACCAAAGATCTTATAGCTATAGCTGAGCTGCACCGCCCGGCCCCGCACCTTGCTGTTGGCTGGCGGAGGAGGGGAGGCGGTGGCAAGGAGTTCCCAACGGCCAAGGCAGCGGGGCGATGTTGTCCGAGGAGCGCTGACCTTCCTTCCTCCCCACCTCGCCCCCCCCCTCTTCCTATCTCTCTCTCTCCCTCTCTCTTGTACGCCCCCACCCCCTTATTCTGGGACCCCTCCACTCCATCCCGCACTGATCCCCATTCCCGCCTCTATTCAGTCCTCACTGACATCCCCTGTGCTCCACTCCCCATCTACCCCCCCCCCATCTATTCATCCTGCACTGATCACCCTATCCACCTCGCAATGATTCTCCTGCCACCCCCCCCCCCTGCCCATCCATCCTACACTGGTTCCCCAATTCACCCTGTACTTACCCCTTTCCCATCCATCCTGCACTTCTCCTCCATCCATCCTGTACTGATCCCCCATCCATCCTGTACTAATCCACGCATTCATCCCGTACTGACCCACCCTCCATTTACCCTGCACCTTCCCCCCTTCCCCTCATTCATCCTGTAACGATCCCCCATTCATCCTGCACAGACCCTCCGATCCACACTGTACTGACCCCCCCCCATTCATCCTGCACTGATCTCCCCCACCCCCTGTACTGATCCTCCCATTCAAGAAGAATGGGGGGAACAGTCTGAAGAAAGGTCTCGACCCGAAACGTTGCCTATTTCCTTCGCTCCATAGATGCTGCCTCACCTGCTGAGTTTCTCCAGCACTTTTGTCTACCCCCATCCATCCCGTACTGAACCCCCCCCCCCATTCAACACCACTGACATCCCCGGTGCTCTCCCCTCACAATTTTACTTACTCCAACCAACATGTACTAATTCACCTGCCTCAATCCATCCATTCTGCACCGACTGCCTTCTAACCCCCACCCCCGCCATCTATCCAGCCCGCACTGATTCACAC
>JAXLNO010002257.1:0-23257 GCA_038087875.1 Malacoraja senta | reverse complement strand
TGGAAATTCCACCCATACAATTAATACATGCCATTGCTGTAGTGTTGTTAATTTGAAACTGAACATGCAGATTAGTTCTATTTAACAACAAGCTTGTAGCTCATAAGCCTTCCAATAGACTTTAAAACGTCGATTCTCCATGTCTGTAAAATAATACTTCTTCCATATTCCATCTGTCCACAGATGGATACCTTTTCAGTGGCACCAATCCTAGTACACTGATATCAGTCTGTTAAGACCATGGAAGGCTGTTCAATCCGTATCTTGCTTGAACTACTGAAGACATGTTAAATCCACTACTGCAATCAGAAGCAGCATTTGTTGTTTAATTGCATGGCCTATCAAAAAATGGCCATCATGCATCTTAGTGTTTTTTTCTTTTTGCAGTCTGCAGCTGCTGGTAGTCCAATGGCCCATATTGTATTGCTGGAAATAACACAAATTCTCCTAAGAAACTGGCCACCTGTCTTAATTGAAGATTGTTGCTTTTCCAACTGCTTAATACAATCATCAATTAGCTTTACCCTTTACCCTGGGTAAATTACTACCTTTTCAATTGAATCAAATAATCAATTGTTGTAAGTATCGTTAACTTAATTTCTCTCTGGATGAATTAAACTCAACTTTCAAAAGTGGTTTGAATAATTTGAGAGAGATAACTCACGAATTCTCTTGTTCGTCCTAATTAGGACATCATCCAGTTAAGCCATCCACATCTGTCCTTGGACTCTAATTAGCCGCAAAATTGGTTTTACCAATTTAGTGAATTTCTAGGGACTGGTCAACCCGTTAGACAGAGCTTTGAATTGCCATAATTGTTTCTTTAGATAATTTTATCTTATAAATGAACAAACATTAAGTAATATACATCTTTCAGATCTATGTGCCATAAAACATCTTTTTTGAAATAAATTGTTTGGCAGTCTCAAAGTCTCTATTTTGAAGTGTCTATACTTCACAAAATTTTAAAGACTTGTCAGATCTAAAATACTCCTCACCTTTTTAGGTTGAGAAATTTTAAACACAATTTGGTGGTTTTGATAAACCGACCTTTCAATTACTTGTTTATAAACAAGTTTTCAATTCAGCTTGAACCTCCATCAATTATTTTAATGTGAAATTGGAGTGTTCTGCTTGGAACATGCTGGATGACAAATCAGTATTTGAATCGAATCAATTAGAAACCTTTCTATAATACTCAGAATAATAACTGAAGTAATTTGCTTCCAATATTTGGCTTTTTTTGCCTTAATATGTTCCCATAAGAACCAGGTCCACCTACCTCCTTTGTCATCTGAGTGACCTGTGGTCCCTGGCTCCTGGCAGGCAAAACCAACGCTTTTTCGTTTTCCTGCTGCAGGACATCAACTGAGTACCTGCTTCAATGGTCGCAATGGTCGATTTGCTCCTGATGTCGGTCCAGGATTTTGTATGATGTCTGAAAGGATACGTCCTCTTTGCAGACTTGACGACCATTGATGTTGTGATCAACTTTGCTGTTTTTGCCTCATTATCCAACTCTTTCCCACGATTCATGAGGTTTTTTCTCTGAAGAATAAGTTGAATGACTGCACATTGCTGGGCTTTACAGAGTTGCTGCAACTTTGGGTTGATGTTGGACCGAATGGCATACTTCCTGAAATAATTCATCTTGAAGTGGGCGCTACATAGCAACCTTAGTGCCACTTGATGCATCTCCATCCATGGCCTCCATCCATCGTTTTGCAAATTGCAGTTGTTCATCAACCGAGCAGCTTCAATATTCTCTGCAGTTTACTTTCCTTAGGCTTACATGCCTTCGCCCATCTGACCCCTTATCTTGGTTCACTGCTAATACTTTCAGCAATACGCAGTTCCTTGGGATCTCGTGCTTTTTTGGCATTTTCATCCATCGTAAACTACTAGAGCTGAGGGTAGACACAATAGTTGATCACAGAGACCACGTCCTTTCCAGTGGCTCTCTTGACTCTGACGGGGCAGCGAATCGTACTACCAGGAATAAAACATCTGTCAGCTGCCGTCTTCGCTTGTATCGGCCTCACCGTCAGACTCAGGGTCAAAACTCTCAGAGCAGCAAATCGTACTGCCAGGAATAGCCCATCTGGCAGCTGCCGTCTTTGCTTATTTTGGAAACTCTGCTGACCCTGTGCACGCGCCTCATCAATGAGTGTGCTCTCAAGCAGCCCTATACTAGGTGCTGCTGACCTGGCTTCTGGAGCCTGGTTCTGACATCACTCCTCCTGGAGTATGTTTCGTTGGAGCAACCTGTGTACAGGTTCTCCATTTGGAATATCCACTTCAGAAAGTGGTATCCAGCCTTGGAGGTGAATCCTAAACTGACTCTTGCTCCATAACCCTGACTTGTATGTTGCCTAGCACCCAACTGACGCTGGCTCTGTTCTTTAATGCACAAGTCCACAGTTCTCCCCGCTCCCAGCTGGCGACTGTTGTAGGGTATGAGGCAGTCCTTTACCGACCGCATTCCCGCAGCTTTTTATCGGCTTTGCCTTGCCCCACTGGTGCTGACTAAATTCCCTTCAGCCCCAATATCCACAGTTGCTATGCTGTCTGCTGGCGACTGTACCGTGGTCAGAGGCGGCTGGTCGCCGACCGCAATATTCCGACTTTATACCGGCTGTGCCGCTCGCCTTCTCCCCTTGCCCGTTTTTTCCATGATGCCTGTGGAAAAATCCCCACATACCCACAGCAAACGGACACAGAAATACCTCCAAAATGTTATACTTACCTTGTAGTTCAAAACTACAATTCCACTAGAGGAGCTCTGCTCCTCGCGTCCGTTTGCGCCAATGTGTCTGACGTAATGACGCGCAGGCGCACTGGCGGGGTTCTTCAGGTAGTCACTCACGTAATATCTCTAGCCTGTTGTCGTGGCTGCCAGGTAGCAAGTGTAATGATCATGCTCACAGAACTAAATCAGGGAGAGGAGAACAACCAAACAGCCACTCAATTGCTGCTTGTAGTCGGATGCCTGAACCCACCCCCAGCCTTGCTATAGCTGTAAAGACACGAGGAATTACAGATGCTGGCTTATAAAAATAACACAAAGTGCCGGAGTAACTCAGCGGGTTAGGCAGCATCTCTGGAGAACATGGATCGGTGATGTTCCAGGTCAGGAAAGAAAGGTCCTGACCCGAAACGTCATCCATCCTTGTTCTCCAGAGGTGCTGATTGACCCGCTGATTTACTCCAGCACTTTGTTCCTGACCCGAGTTGGCCAGCTGTGAGCAAACAACGATGAGGCTGGGTCCAGGCACCAACATTGAAGGCAGCCACTGTACCTCACCCTGTAAGCAAACACAATTAGAGCAAACACAGAACAAGATGTAGAAACAACAAACTGCAAATGCTGGTTTACTACAAAGGACACAGAGTGCTATAAGGTCAATGAGTCAGGCAACATCTCTGGAGAACATGGAGAGGTGATGCTTCAGGTCGGGACCCTTCTTCAGACTGATTGTAGAGGATATTTGGATTTGCGGCTATTTCTCCCCTCCCCCTCCACACAAATTCCTTTGTCCAGCTTCGCAACTCTTTAATCTTTTGTTTTAATCTCTGGCTTTTGTTCTACCAACAAAGTCCCCCCCCCCCCCCCCCCCGACCACCCCTCCCCCCCGGCCTGAGTCACTGAAGGAGGGCCGTGCCCCGAAACATCACCTCTCCCTGTTCTCCAGAGATGTTGCCTGACCTGCTGAGTTACTCCAGCACTTTGCGCCCTTTATTGAATTTACAGACAAGCCTTTGTGTCCATTCCTCCAGTCTATGAGATAACTAATTCTGCATCGCAAGTCCATCCACCTGCGTTAGCTCTCAATTTTTCTTGTGCCATTGATAAACTGCCATTTTCTTAGATTTTAGATTTACGTTAATTGGGTTTGAACATGTTGGTCACAGTAGGAATGATTTCTGCGGCATTTTCTCTCTTAAATGGCCTGAATCCGGCATGAAGACCATCTCCCCTTGTCTTCCCACAGTATCATAGTTTTCTCAATCTACCCTCTTCATTTCTATTAAATCGAATACAATTGGCAAAATCATCACCACACTGAGTAGTATCCCAGGGAATAAAATGCTCAGTTATCCAATCCCTCCCTGAAATGCATTTAACGCTTGGGCAGTTTACACCACAGCGGTATGAACATTGACTTCTCTAACTTCAAGTAGCCCTTCCTTTCCCTCTCTCTCCATCCCCTCCCCCTTCCCAGTTCTCCCACCAGTCTTACTGTCTCCGACTACATTTTATCTCTGTACCGCCCACTCCCCTGACATCAGTCTGAAGAAGGGCTCGACCCAAAACGTCACCCATTCCTTCTCTCCAGAGATGCGGCCTGTCCCGCTGAGTTACTCCAGCATTTTGTGTCTACCTTCGGTTTAACTCAAAAGGATTTGAGTAACTGAAAGTGTGCATAAAAGTGCTCTCTGCTGATATTTTAAGCTAGCTATTAAATAAATGAGAAGTTGCCATGTGAAAATCAGCCGTGCTACGAGTTCCTAAGTTTCCCCATAATTGTAGATTCTTTAGTTTTGTTATTGCAAAAGCAAATATCTGACGTGGAGTAATCAATGGAATATTTGTATTGAACACAGTAAGCTCTCTCAACTGAAACCCATGCGCACCCTTATCCCGCTGAGTTACTCCAGCTTTTTGTGTCAATTTTGCATTTAACCCTCAGCAGAGCAGTGACACTGAAGTTCATCTGCACTGCACTTTTTCCAATGCAAATGTATTCTTTCTAAAAGTGCTGTGCCCACCATTGTATGTAGAATTAAAGATGTGATCTATGCCAGGCTTTAAATAACTGCAGCAACAACTTCCTCTTCTAGCCGATACTTGTGAAAACTATCTGTTAGCCTTTTTCAGCGGCGCATTCGCCCACTCACAAAATTGAACTATCTTTCTTTGTAACCCTATGTTTGTATTTTTACATTTGTACCATTTACCACACCACCAGTCAGTCTGTCAATGGTACGCTTGGGTATACGGTTCCCTTGTGGCTTCTCAAGATCACTGATGTGAACTGGCTTTAATTCTGACCCCACCAATGCTCTGTGTGTGTGGAGTTTGCAGGTTCTCCCTGTGATCACATGGGGTTGCCTTCCGGGCTTTTACATTCCTGCCACAATCCCAACCACAGGTTAATTGGCTGCTACAAATCACCCCTGGTGTAGGCAGGCAGCAGGAGAATCGGTGTTTGGGGAGAAAGTTGATGGATGTGTGAAAGAAAATAGGTTACGAGGAACGAAATGGTGGAATGGGACCGATGGGATTGATCTTGGGTCCAGCATAAACTTGATGGGCCAAACAGCCTCCTTCTCTGTCGTAAGCAAACCAAAAAGTATGAAATAATAACAAGGAACTGCAGATGGTGGTTTATACCAAAGATAGACACGAAATGCTAGAGTAACTCAGTGGGTCAGGCAGCATCTGTGGAGAGAATGGTGACTTTTCGGGTCGAGACCCTTCTTCAGGCCGATTGTAGTCGGGGTGGGGGGAGGGGGGAAGGAACAAAAATGGAAGTGACAAGAGGCAGGACAAATCAGGGCCGGCAACAGATGAACTCAGGTGAGGGGGTTCCCTGATTGTGAAGCATTCATTTACTTTTAGTGGAGGGGGGAGGGGGGGAACTGGTGCAAGGTTAATTAGGCTCAGGAAGTGGGGGAATAGGGACGGGGGAGAGTGTTGGGTGGAGAAAGGGCAGGGGAACGGAGTTGTTTGTAGAATTGACCAAAATGGAAGAATTCAATTATCATACCGTTTATTTTATTTTAGAGATGCAGCGTGAAAACAGGCCCCTCGGCCCACTGAGTCCGTTGCCGACCAGCAGTCCCTACAAGCTAACACTATCCTACACACATTAGGGACAATTTACAATAATATCAAGCCAATTAACCTACAAATCTGTACGTCTTTGGAGTGTGGGAGGAAATCGGAGATTCCGGAGAAAACCCACGCAGGTCACGGCGAGAACGAACAAACTCTGTACAGACAGCACCCGTAGTCAGGATCGAACCCGTGTCCCCAGTGCTGTAAGGCAGCAGCTCTACCGCTGCACCACCGTGCCGCCCAGTTGGGATGTAAGCTACCAAAGCGGAATATGAGGTGCTGTTCCTCCAGTTTGCGTGTGAAATATACTTTTAGTATGAAGTGATATTGTTTTAAGCAGCATAACCTGGGAGAACAAAGTTCATCCACCTCTATCCAAACAGAGCGAGTGTTCACACATGAGCAATGTGGGAAGGAGTGGCTGGAGGCTCACTATGTGTGTACATAGGGCCAGCAGTCAGCACGTACGTACTGAGTCAGTGTGAACTACAATAACATGCCATTCGTAGACTGACAGAAGTGTACACAGGAATGGTGCAGCAGGAAAAGGTGTGAGGGGTAAAGGAGGTGTGGATATAAAAAAATGGTGTGCAAAGGCCCTGTACAGGAGAGGAGACAGGATCTGCAACAAATTCAGCCAGGTTCTGATCGTGTTTACATGTACAATAAGAGTGTACAGGGCCTGTCCCACTTGGGTGTCATTTGCGCGTCACGCAGATGGCGTGCGAAGATTTTGTACATCCCAAAATCCTGGGGCGCCACGCGCGACCACGCGTCACTGCCAAGTCACCACGCACCATGTGTCGCATAAATGACGCACAAATGACGTCCAAGTGGGACAGGCCCTTAAAGCAGACTGAGACTGAGTAAGGAGCTGTGTGAACCACTTGGAAGTGAACGCATCCTGGGAAAGTGAGGAGGGGCAGTGTGTATTGTCATAGAGAATGAATAGAGTCTGAAGAAGGTCACACATTCCTTCTCTCCAGAGATGCGGCCTGCCCCGCTGAGTTACTCCAGCATTTTGTGTCTATCTATTGTCATAGAGAATGAACTTTTCCCAAGATAGTGAGCAGGGCAGCGTGTACTGTCATAGACAATGAATCCATCCCAGGATAGTGTGTGGGTCAGTGTGTACTGTCAGGGAGAGGGAAATCTCTGACAGTACACACTTCGGGTTTCGGGTCGAGACCCTTCTTCAGACCCAGAACGTCACCTATTCCTATTCTCCAGAGATGCGGTCTGACCGGCTGAGTTACTCCAGCTTTTTGTGGCTCTCTTCGATTTAAACCAGCATCTGCACAACTATTTAAACCATCACCAGACAGGAATGGTTTCATGCTTAATACCACCTGTAGGTTATGACATAGTCCTGACTGCATCACCAACTGCAGATGGTCAGTAATTTTCTTTGATTAAGGGCTGAAGGTCAGCCAACACAGTCTGATACAGGAGACCAACCTTTTACTGCAAACCCTAAAGGTAAATGTTTAATTTTGGGTGTTTCTTTACCTTTCTGCAAAGGAGATTCCTCTTACACAAGAACAAATAATGGCTCTAGCTATTAATGTGTTCACATTTTTACGGGCATGATGGAAAGCCAGGACTGGAGCTAAGGTGAGGAGGAGCATAATTCAACAGTCCTTAACTGAGATTGTTTCCTGAACCCACCCCAAGCAGACAGGATAGGAGGGAAGGAATTCTATTAGATAGCACCGCGAGATATACCAAGCCATTGGAATATTGCACCAAATTAAAACCACCTTGTGAATGCAAATTGTTCCTTAAACCCTGCTCCATAAACTCCAAGATGAAGACATATGGGACTGCAGACTTTGGAATTTTCAGTAAAATACCAAGTGCTGGTGTAACTCAGCAGGTCAGGCAGCAACTGTGGAGGAAGGGTCCAGACCCGAAACTTTGCCAATCCATTCCTTCCACAGATACTGCCTGACCTGCTGAGTTACTCCAGCACTTGGTGTTTTCCACAAACTCCAAAGCAGGTTGGCACATTTATGGGAGTACTCTAGTTTAATTCCCCAGAGCCAATATTGGAGCTCACAGGAATTACTGCAAGTGCAGATAAATTGAACTGTGACTCTGTTGAACCTATGTGTGGTGGACTATACAGCAGGTAAACCTCTCCGATAATGAAAATATGCCAATATCCCTCATCCACACAGACAGCGCCATTAAAAGTCCCTGTAAGCTGAGGAAGGCGGGAACAAGGAACCTGACACCATAGGAAAGAATCTGAGATGCACAGAAGCGGAACTTTGATAGGTGCAAGAAAGTGAAGGGAACAGCATGTCCTAGGGAGCTGTACCAAGTAAGGTCAAGATACTTGCAGCAAAATGCCCAAAGGGCCTGTTGCTTTTTAACAGAAGATCTCTTGGGACTCTAGGGCCTGAGCTATAGGGAGAGGTGGAGCACGCTAGGGCTTTATTCCTTGGAGCGCAGGAGGATGGGGGTGATCTTATAGAGGTATACAAAATCATGAGAGGAATAGATTGGAGAAAATGCACAGTCTTTTGTCCAGAGTTGGGGAATCAAGAACCAGAGGAAAGGCGGGAAAGATTTAATAGGAATCTGAGGCGGGAAAGATTTAATAGGAATCTGAGGCAGGAAAGTGAGATGGGAAAGATTTAATAGGAATCTGAGGGGTAACTTATTTATACAAAGGGTATATGGAACGAGCTGCCAGAGGTCGTTGAGGCAGGTACTATCATAACATTTAAGAGATATTTGGACAGTAAAAGGATAGGATAGGTTTATAGCATTATGGGCCAAGCACGGCAGGTGGGACTAGTATTGATGGGGCATGCCCATGTCAGCGAGGGCAAGTTGGGCCGAAGGGCCTGTTACCACTCTGTATGATTCCTTAACTCCATGATTTTATTTGTATTCTGGATCAGAAATAATCTGCCCCATTTGAACAAGTGCTGGAAATTCTACACAGGACGGGAATCCCCAAGTGGAATCTTGAGCTTGCGCACCTCTCTTTAATAGTTTATATTTGACCGCAGGTCAAAACGATAGCAAAGCCACAGCTTTTCCAAGAGAAAATTTGCAATTGGCAACCTCCATTTTGAAGCGGAGGGACTGGTGTAAAATACAACACACACTTGCATAAGACACGTTCTCCAACAGCGCTGCAATGAATGGCCAGATTATTGTCTGTTTTGTAGACACAAGGAACTGCAGATTCTACTAAAAAAGACACAAAGACACGGTCGGAGCAACTCAATAGGTCAGGCAGCATCTCTGGAGAACAAGGTTACATAGAAACATGGAAAATAGGTGCAGGGGGAGGCCATTCGGCCCTTCGAGCCAGCACCGCCATTCATTGTGATCATGGCTGATCATCCCCAATCAATAACCCGTGCCTTTCTCCCCATATCCCTTGATTCCACTAGCCCCTAGACCTCTATCTAACTCTCTCTTAAATCCATCCAGTGACTTGGCCTCCACTGCCCTCTGTGGCAGGGAATTCCACAAATTCACAACTCTCTGGGTGAAAACGTTTGTTCTCACAGTCTTAAATGGCCTCCCCTTTACTCTAAGACTGTGGCCCCTGGTTCTGGACTCGCCCAACATTGGGAACATTTTTCCTGCATCTAGCTTGCCCAGTCCTTTTATAATTTTATATGTTTCTATAAGATACCCCCTCATCCTTCTAAACTCCCGTGAATTGTTAGGTAAGGATGTTTCAAGTCGAGACTCCTCTTCACACCCATTGTCTGTTTTGTATGGGTATAGGTTAAAGGATTCATATAGATCCGTGTATTACAGGGAGGTTGGAACAGAATCACTGATTATCTTTAAAATAGTACAATAGATTGTTCTCCCGAGAGTGAGGCTTGGTTTAACCTCTTAAGCAAAAGTGCAATATTCCGTTAACATGCAGGAAAGTCAGCCTTGATTAAATAAGATATACAGCCCATCATGTCCATGCGGACCAACACGTACCAATCTGGAGTCGTAGACTATCACTCTAGATGACGGTGCCGAAGTAGAGATGTAAATATCACCGGCAACTTGTCCTGGAGTACGTATATTGAAGCAATGGCCAAGAAAGCACACCAACGCCTCGACTTCCTGAGAATGCTTCGGAAGTTCAGCATGTCCCCAACACCTCTCATCAACCTCTACAGATGCGCTATAGAAAGCATTTTATCAGGACGCCTCACAGCATGGTTTGGGAACAGCTCCATCCAAGAAATTGCAGGGAATTATGGATGCCGTCCAGGCCTTCACACAAACTAAACTCCCTTCCATTGACTCCATTTACACTCCATGATGCCTCGGTAAAAGGCCACCAGGATAATCAAGGACAAGTCTCACCTCAGTCACTCCCTCTTGTCCCCTCCCCCATCAGACAGGAGGTACAGAAGTGTGAAAGCGCACACCTCCTGATTCAGGGATGGTTTCTTCCCAGCTGTTATCAGGCAACTGAACCATCCTATCAACAACTAGTGAGCGGCTACCTACCTCGCTGGAGACCATTGGTCTACCTTTAATCGGACTTTACTGGTATTTATCTTGTACTAAACGTTTTTATCTTTATCATGTATCGGTACACTGTGGATGGTTTGATTGTAATCATGTATAGTCTTTCCGCTGACAGGTTAGCACGCAAAAAAAGCTTTTCACTGTGCCTCGGTTCATGAGGCAAAATACTAAACTGAACTTTTGTAAACTTAGATAGCCTTCCCCGTTGTCTACCTAGACCACCAATTTTGGTGCCATTTGCAAACTGACTAACCGCAATAAGTACATTGTCATCCAAATCATTAAAATAAATCAAAATCACTAGGGGACCTGGCATGCCACTGGTCAAAGCCGGCAATTAGAGAAGCAGCCCTCCACTACCATCCTCTAACTCCTTCCACCAAGCCAATTTTTAATCCAGTGTGTTGGAAGGAACTGCAGATGCTGGTTGGAACTGCCAGAGCTGCAACAATATTTTCCCTAGATTCCCACAACGTCTGAGGATATAGTTGGTTAGGCCCTGGGCTCTTGTCCACCTTAATATGCTTTAAGGAGGCTCTCACCTCCTCTTTTGTAATTCTGATATGTCCCAACCCATCACTGCTCATTCTCCTCAATTCCTTTGCTTCCATGACTTTCTTCTCATCAAATACAAATCTACCCTTATCCCATTTCCTAGCTCCTGCTCAGTTGACTTTTCTTCCCAAAATTAGCAGGAACTTGTTATTGACCTCAAGAAATGAGGTGGCTTGGACATCCCAGTCAGCACCAATGCTGCCAAAATGGAGATGGTTATGAACTTCAAGTTCCTGGATGTAAATATCATCAACAATTTGTCCTGGACCAATTGTATTGAAGCTATAGCCAAGAAAGCACGGCAATGCCTCTACTTCCTCAGAAGACTGAGGAAGTTCAGCATGCCCCAACGATTCTTACCAACCTATAAATGCACCATAGAGAGCATCCTATCGAGATGCATCACAGCTTAGTTTGGCCACAACTCTGCCCTAAACTGCAAGAGATTGCAGCATTCTGGATGTAGCCCAGTCCACCACACAGGGCAGCCTCACCCTTGGTGTCTCCAGCTATACTTCACACTGCTTTGCAAATGCAGACAACATAATCAAGGACCATTTACACCCCAGTTATTGCCTCTTTTCCCCTGTCCCGTCGGGCAAAAGACAGGTAAGCCTGAAAGCACATACCACCAGATTCAGGAACAGCTACTTCCCCGCTATTATCAGACTACTGAATGGTCCTTCCATAAGCTAGGGTGTAGTCCCAATCTTCCAACCTACCCCGTTGTGGACCGTGCACTTTTTTTTTAACCCTACCTTTCTCTGCAAATGTAATGCGACAACTCTATATAGGTTAATATATGATGAGTGTTTGTTGGCATAGGGCCTGTATTCACTGGAGTTTAGAAGAATGTGGGGGGACCTCACTGAAACAACAGAATAATGAAAGGCTTGGATAGAGTGGGTGTGGAGAGGATGTTTCTACTAGTGGGAGAGTCTAGGACTAGAGGTCACAGCCTCAGAATTAAAGGACGCTCTTACATGAAGGAGATGTGGAGGAATTTATTTTGTCAGAGGGTGGTGAATCTGTGGAATTCTTTGCCACAGAAGGCTGTGAAGGCAAAGTCAGTGGATATACTTAAGGCAGAGATAGATAGATTCTTGATTAGTACGGGTGTCAGGGGTTAAAGGGAGAAGGCAGGACAATGGGGTTAGGAGGAAGAGATAGATAAGCCATGATTGAATGGTGGAGTGGACTTGGTGAGCTGAATGGCCTAACTCTTTTCCTATCACATGATCTTATGATCTATATTACTCTTTGTATAACAGTTGCACTTGTATATAATATGATTGTACTCATGTACAGTATGATTTGACTGGATAGTAGGCAAAGTTTTTTACTCTATCTCAGTAAATGGGACAATAATAAACCAATACCAATACCATTTAAGGTAATCCACTGATTTTTCATTACATATTTCAAAGCCACTTCTCTTCTTACACTCAGCCTTTGACTCAGCAGGATTTCGGGACATTTTTACATTGGTTTCACTTCAAAATACTAACCTTTGTTACAGTTCCTGCAGTGTGCATCTATTGTGCATGTGTTTGTATGCCTGCGTAGCACTTGTATGTGTGGGCATGTATAAGGGGAACTATGTTCATCCTAGCCTGTGTGTTTACACCTGTGCATTTTTACATGTGATCGTTTCTCTGAATGCATTGCCTACCTTTCTGTCCATATGAGTATGTACGTCATTGTACTGGAGTAACTCAGCAGGACAGGCAGAAGGGTCTCGACCCGAAACGTCACCTATTTCTTCTATCCAGAGATGCTGCCAGTCCCGCTGAGTTACTCCGGCATTTTGTGTCTATCTTCGGTTTAAACTGGCACCTGCAGTTCCTTCCTACACTGTACATCTTTGTATGTGTTTGTGCGTGTGTGCATGCGTGTGAGCCTGTATATCTAAGTGTATGTGCATGTCTGTGTTTTATATTGAAGCAGTGTTGCTCCACCTCTTTTAAACAATGCAGAGCATATCTGCTTGTGAAACCATGCAACTGAAGAGCTGCTCAAGCTTACACCTGTTGGTTTTGGGAACTATTTCCTGTACTGATCTCATACTGTGCCAAACAAGGCAAAGGCACGTTCCCTGGCATTGGTACGATAAGCAATGAGTCACAATGTGCTGCTCTGATAACAAAACAAGTACAGCATTTGTCACATCGAGCGACATCAATTGAGAACCCTGTCAGTTCACCCCTATGTTCCTACAGATGATCCTGAGGTTCGTTGCATCCGTTTTCCAATTTCCACATAGAATCAGACTGCACGGGAGGAGCCCATGTATCCCAGTCATCCCTGGCAGCCATTCCAATTATGGCCAACCCCCACTGACGTTCATGAACCAAGATCCCCCTAAAAGTATTCTCCTGACAAGCATTAATCTGGTCCTCTTTAGAAAGCTGCTGCATCCGCCCTGCCCGACATTCCTGGTCACAACAGGTGACATTCTTCAAGGAAAGGCCATTGCAGCGAGCAGCTACCTCTCCAAGGATGCTGCTCTGCTTCACTTACTGCTTTCACATTTCCTTACAATTCAGGAGGCCGTTTAGCCCATCACATCCATACTGGCTCAAAGAGCAAGCCCATCCCCCCACTTATTTTTCCTGCAACCTACTTTCCCCATCTTCCCATCAGCTCCCCACAGATTCTGCCAACTAACCTGCAAACCTGCACGCCTTTGGGATGTGGCAAAAACTGCAGCACCCGGAGGAAACCTATGCAGTCACAGGGAGATCTTGCAAACTCCATATTGACAGCACCGGAGGTCAGGGTGAAAGGTTGAAGCAATAAAATCAAGCAATTTTATTTTGACTTTGAAAACACACATAACAGCAGATGATGGAATCTTGAGCCAAATATTAAGTGCCAGAGGAACTCAGTGGGTCAGGCAGCATCTGGGGAGGGAATGAAGAGGGGTGCTAACCGGAAACACCTCCTGACCATTCCCTCCCCAGATGCTTTAAGAAGGAACTGCAGATGCTGGAAAATCGAAGGTAGCAAAAGTGCTGGAGAAACTCAGCAGGTGCAGCAGCATCTATAGAGCGAAGGAAATAGGCAACGTTTTGGGCCGAAACCCTTAACCCGTCTGAAGAAGGGTTTCGTCCCGAAACGTTGCCTATTTCCTTCGCTCCATAGATGCTGCTGCACCCGCTCAGTTTCTCCAGCACTTTTGTCTACCTCCCCAGATGCTGCCTGATCTGCTGAGTTCCTCCAGCACTTTGTGTTTTCTTCTGCCTTTGGTAATTCTGCAAATTATGCCACTTTCCTGTCACAACAAGGAACTGCAGATGCTGACTAATACACAAAAGTACACAAAGTGCTGGAGTAACTCAGCAGGCCAGGCAGCATCTCTGGAGAGCTTGGATAGGTGACATATTTCGGGTGGAGACCCTTCCTCCGACTCGCCTATCCATGTTCTCCAGAGGTGCTGCTGCCTGACCTGCTGTGCTAGGCACTTTGTGTACATTTGTGTATTAGTCAGCATCTGCAGTTCACTGTTTCGTCAGTGTGGCATAATTTGCAGAATAACCAAAGGCAGAAGTGCTGGAGGAACTCAGCAGATCGAAGACAGAAGAGTTATTCTGGCACTCTGTGTCCTTTGGTGCCACATTTGGTGTTGAGAGTTTCCTGCCAATTCCTCTCATCAAAACACTCCCCTCAGTGACTGGGGAAGACCATTGTCTGAGCCAGGGAGGACCACCCTGATGCCTCTATACTCTGATGTCCCTGACCATTGTGGAGAGATCTCCCTCAGCGCTTGTCCCAATAAGTTGAAGCGAGCGGCCACTCACCAGACGCTCGTCCTCCTGTCTCTCGTCGCCCTGGTCTTGCAGATGACCGTCGAGCAGGTCGTCCTCCGACTCCTCGAAGAGCGAGGAGCCGGTCGAGGAGAGGGACGAGTTGGAGAGCTTGCGGCACAGTCTGATGCTGCAGTCGGGCTCCATCTCCAGCTCCAGGCTGTCGTGTGTCGTGCCTTCCTCCGAGGTGATGGTGAGCTGGGGCACGGGTGGCCGGTGGCGCTGCCGGGGCTCCGGCTCCAACCTCTCCCCCTCGCCCTCGCCGTTGGCCGCTCGCAGCCTGCACACTGAGTGGTCGCCCAGCGGGCTGGCCACAGCGTTAGAGGCGCTGGGATCCACCATGCTGAACTTGCCTTGCGGCGCCGGCCCGCACACTCGCTTGCTCCTGGACATGTCGGCGAGGGTGTAGGACTTTCTGTGGAGCATCGCCCGACGGACCTGCTTATTGCAACGGCCGGGCAAACCTGCATGGAGATCTTGCTCTGTAATCCACTTTGTTCTCTCTCTCTCTCTCTCACCCCGGGCTGCAAGCTGTGTCAGACGCGGAAGTCGAGTGTCAGCAACTCGCACTCACACCGGGGGCAAACAGCTCAGTCAACTGCAACTGCCACTGCACCCTCTCACAGAAACGGCCTCCCTCTCACAGCAGAGAGAAACCCCTCCTACCCCTCCACATAGCTCACGCAATTGGATGCTCAGCCGTGCCTGTGCCCATTTACAACAATGCGATCACAAGTTTGTTTGGAGACTTGCAATCCGGAGCACAAGGAATCAAAAGAAGTTTGTTTCATGGTCTCTTGCCCAGAGTAGGCGAATCGAGGACCAGAGGACACGGGTTTAAGGTGCGGGGGGGAATATTTAATAGGAATCTGAGGGGTAACTTTTGCACACAAAGGGTGGTGGGTGTGTGGAACAAGCTGCCAGAGGAGGTCGTTGAGGCAAGGACTATCCCACCGTTTAAGAAACAACTAGACCAAGTGCAGACCCGTTGGGTCTGTTCCCGCAACGCGTGGTTGCGAGGGGAGGGGGCGGCCTGACATCATCGCGCAAGGCCACGCGCTAGGCGTACGGCGTCAAGACGCTGCGTACGACGTGAAGACGCTGCGCACGACGGCAAGACACTGCGTACGCGCTCAATGCGTCTGCGGGCCGACAGGCCGTTGACGCGCGGGATTTTCGGACAGTGCAAGCGTGCGGGCCGCCAGCGAGGACGGCGAAAAGCAGCGGGGGAAGAGCCGATCTTTGGCTTCCGACAGCGTGACAGAGCCGGAGCGGGGGGGGGGGGGGAGTGGAGGAGAGCCGGGCGGCAGCAGCCGTTATAGTCGCGCGGGGCACGCGATGAGAAAGTGGCCAGCGTGAGGCGAAAACATGAGTGGGTGGGGGGGCGGGAAGGATTTTATTAAAAATGTGTACTGAAAAATGACTACATTTAATGAAGAGTGGATGAGCGAATGTAAAAGTGAAATGGCTAGCGAAATGGTAAAAATCTCGGCGTTTTTGCGTGTGGTTTTGGCGGAGTAACGAATCAAAGGCCAAAAATATAACATACACCCACACACACACACAGAGTTTTAAAAGTATATAGATAATGGGCCTGTCCCACTTCGGCGACTTTTTAGGCGAGTGCAGGAGACTCTGTGCTCGGCACATGTTCGCTGATGGTCTCTGGTGAGTCTCCTTCATGGTCGCAAGGAGTTCATGCGTTCTGGGAACTAGTCACGGCCTCAGTATGGTTGCCGCAAATTTTTCAACATGTTGAAATTTTTTCTGCGACCAAAAATTGGTCGCCATGGAGATAATCGATAATCCTGTAGCCATAGGTGCAGTTGTAGTGGGGTCGCCATGTAGTTGCAGGTAGTCGTAGGTAGTTTTAGTTAATCGCCTTTGCTGACCGGTCATTTTCATTGGCTCGTTGGGGGAAAAAAATGTAAGCAGGAGTTCTCAGAACCAAGGATAACCGACCGGTAATGTTAAATGTCCGCCGAACTTCACAGCTGTCTATCTCTGGCTTATTAAAAGTTGTCTGGTTTCTTAAAAGTTGTCTTCACTCCTTCTCTCCACCCTCTTTTAAAGGACTTATCGTACACTGTGCTAGCCGTCTTAATTACAGCGTCAACCTTCCTGTTCATCGCGGTGTGTGCCTGTATCACCTTGGCTTTGCACCGTGTGAATTTCAGACAGCGCTCCCCCCGCTTGTATTGGCCCCCGCCTTTGCGATGTGTTTGTGTGTGTGTGAGTGTGTTCCACTCTGACAGTCGCCATTCTAGCTCCCGGTTTTTCAGACGACTGCCGGCAACATGACAGTCGCCGGCAGTCCGCTGAAAAATCGCCTAAGTGGGACAGGCCCATAAGATAGGTACATGGATAGGACAGGTTTAGAGGGATATGGACCAAACGCAGGCTGGTGGGACTAGTGTAGTTGGGACATGTTGACCGGTGTGGGCAAGTTGGGCCGAAGGGCCAGTTTCCATCTTACACAAGGTCCATCACTCTGACTCTGAAGTGGATGTTTATGTTAACTTTTATTTTATGTGGCTGTGTGTCTTGTTGCTTTTCACTTAGTATGGCTGTATGGCAACTCAAATTTCACTGTACCTTAATTGGCACATGTGACAATAAACTGACCTTGAAACCTTGTACAAATTCTTCCTGGCACGTCAAAGCTGCTGGTATGGCCAGCATTTCTTGTTCGTTTTTCTTTCCGCTTGAGGGAGGGAGGGAGCACTTTCTTGAACCCAGGGCAATTCTGAGATGGTGCCAAAGAAACACGGAACTGCAGATGCTGATTTACAGAACAAAAAGACAAGATGCTGGAGTAGCTCAGCGGGTCAGGCAGCATCTATGGAGAAAATGGATAGGTGAAGAAATCTTCAGTCTGAAGTTACTCCAGCATTTTGTGTCCATTTTTGGAAAAAGCAGCATCTGCAGCTCCTTTTTATTACATTTTGTTAGATAAGATGCACTCGGGCCGTGTTATTCAGTCGGGTGTTCCAGCATTTAAATGTTTTTTTAAATATATTTCCTATAATGAACTCAATTAGTAATACAAATAAATATACTCAAAACAAAAACTGTGCAGAACGAATACACTCTTAATGTGTCTAAACATTCAATATTACTAGTGTTATAGGGTGGTTCCACGTAAGCTCATCAGGTCAAAGGGCGTGACGCACGTAGCAGCTCAATCCTTCTGGAGTACACGGCAGGTTCCGGCATACACTAGTAACACACGCAACACATACGTTCTTACCTGTTAAAAAATGCCAAAATGGTCAATTTTTGCGCTGTAAAAAAATGTGGAAATAGGGGTAACCGTGAAAGAAAATAGCCAAAATCACTGCTGCTCACTGACTTGCGAAAGAGCAGCGTGCTGGCGGATTGAGGGCAGGTCCCGGCCCACTACAGCCCAGGGCTCTGAACCGAATGCTCTAGTATCTTTGCTTTGAACCCGAGCACCAAGGTATAAGCGGCCGAAGGAGCGCATCCCTCGGGACAGCCCCCACTCTCCCCCTGTGCGGCGGCACTGTCACGGGCTATGGGTCAGCAGCGCACACACACACGGGTCCGGATGGAGTGGGGCCGCGGCTCCGGGCATCGGACACATGGGGACGAAAACCCAGCAACGTCCCTGTCAGCTGCAGCAGAGTTGGAGGCAGTCTGGTCCCTCCACCCACTCAGAGTCACTGACCGCGCTGCACCAGCACCCCGGCCCCCCCACTGGCACACTGACCCCCGCATTGCAATCAGCTCATGATGGCTGTGGAGGTGAGGCACCCCACATTCTTATGTAAAAGTCACATCTGCCTTACCTTGGCATTAACACATTGTACAGTAATGACGGTGTTACCTCCACGGTTGCATTTTTTTTACCAAAAATAAATGTAATCAATTATTACAAGAATAATATGTAAAATACAAAACAATACCAACAAACCCACCACCATGGTACAAAGTAAAACAAATATTCTTAAATATCAGTCTGAAGAAGGGTCTCGATCCGAAACGTCGCCCATTCCTTCTCTCCAGAGATGCTGCCCTCACCTGCTGAGTTACTCCAGCATTTGTATCTAACTTCGATTTAAACCAGCATCTGCTGTTAAATATCAAATATACTAAGTATTAGACAACTATGTTACAATCCTTGTCAAGAATGCGTTCCACCCCCTGTGGTGCCCAGCAGTCCTGGAAATCCCCCAGGGTGCCTGTCCCTCTCTAGTACCACCCGGGCATCGATGTAACCCCGGAAAAGGGGCAGGCAGCCGGCTCAGGGCAGATCCCTTTTCCGCCTCCATGGTCGAATTGGAGTCCATGGATCACCAACGCACTGTCCGTTGCCAGTTGTCCGGAGCCATCATTGCTGCAGCGCTGGTGAACTGCAGAACCATTCCTGGCCTCAGGTACTGGGACTGGTCTCTCCCAGAGAGAAGAGAGGGGTCCCTTGTGATGAAGCTGGTGGTGTCACTGGGGGAAGATCACTCACTATCCCTCTCACCTCTGAATGTTCTGTACCCTCTGTGTCCTGGAACCGAGGTGCACTGAGTGCTCCACTGATTCCGGTCTCTCAGCGCTGGGACTCTGGGCATTTCACTTCTCGTGGTTTCCAGGAGCTGGGGTGCAATGCACAGCCACGTCCACTCCCACCTGCCTGTTAGTTAACTATCAATTTATTTACAGACCGCTGCATTTTGGAGCTTATTTTACATATCCCCTCCGTCCTATCCATTCCTTCCCCATTCTCTCTGCACCTTTAAACAAAATTGTTTCCTTTTCCCAGTTCTGAGGGTCTTTGACCTGATATGTTAACTCCATTTCTCTATTCCCATGGATGCGGTCTGACATGTTGAGCAATTTCTGTTTTTTTATTCAGATTTCTAGCATCTGCATTTTTTTGTCACGATTTTCAGTAATTGCTGTGGGTTTGGGAACAGTGAGCTGGTGGTCTAAGCATTTATAAAGGCAGACATTGCCTCAGTTTTCTGACATTCAAAACCCAGTCTCTTTGATAGTTTGACACTCCCTCTGAACTACAGCTGAGTAAGCCGTTCAAGAATGCTCAAGTCTCACATTCTGACTCAGAGCAGAAGCCTGTTGCCAATTATGCCATGACTGCAGTGTGAAGTCGTATACCGACTGTATCATTGCCTATACTCAATATTTGAAGTGACGTTATGTACTGTTTTCAGTTTCAGTTGTGATAAGAAAAGTGAGTTTACTGACTAAGTCAACTAAGAATTACATGGACAACATAACGCTGACCTAAGAGATCTGTTGGGTCTAATCTTCTAACTTATTGCTTTGGGTCATAAGTTATAGGAATAGAATTAGGCCATTCGACCCATCATGTCGACCCCGCCATTCAATCATGGCTGATCTATCTCTCCCTCCTTTGTCCTATGCTTTTGTCCAAACTTCTGTGAACATTGCATAAGGTTGCACTACACACTTCAACTTGCATTATGATGGTCTGGTTACCTAGAATATTTGTCAATTTATTGTATTATAGTATATTTTATATTTATTTATTGCGTTGTTATATTCATGTGCCTGTAAATCTGCAGCAGGTAGGGATTTCATTGTGTAAAGAAGGAACTGCAGATGCTGGAAAATCGAAGGTACACAAAAATGCTGGAGAAACTCAGCGGGTGCAGCAGCATCTATGGAGCGAAGGAAATAGGCAACGTTTTGGGCCCGAAACCCTTCTTCAGACTGATGGGGAGAAGAAAGGAAAAAAGGAAAAAAGGCGGAGGAGGAGCCTGAGGGCTGGGGGATGGGAGGAGACAACCAGAGGGCTGATGAAGGGGAGGGGACAGCAAGGGCTAGCAGAGTTGGGAGAATTCAATGTTCATGCCCCCAGGGGAGTCCTCGCCCCCCACTGATGACCCCTTTTCCCGTCTCCAACGCACCCCACCTCGTGGAACCCCCCTCGTACCTTCCGGCTTTAGAACTCTTCATCAAAAACTGCCGCCGTGACATCAACCACCTCAACTTCTCCACTCCCCTGTCTCACTCCAATCTCCCCCCCCCGAACGCACTGCCATCGACTCACTCTGCAACAATCTAGATTGGGTTATCAAACCCGCCGACAAAGGAACGTGCCGTGGTAGTCTGGCGCGTCGATCTCTACAAAGCTGAGGCCACGCGCCAACTCTCGGACACCTCCTCCTACTTACCCCTGGACCATGACCACACTGACGAGCACCAGGCCACCATAACCAGCACCATCACCGACTTCATCCACTCCCACGACCTGCCCGACCGAGCCTCCAACCTCATCGTACCCCAGCCCCGCACGGCCCGATTTTACCTTCTCCCCAAAATCCACAAACCTGACTGTCCCGGTAGACCCATTGTCTCTGCCTGTTCGTGCCCCACCGAACTCATCTCCACCTACCTCGACTCCATCCTATCCCCCTTGGTTAAATCCCTCCGGGCCGCGGTGTTTGAGCCGCGGGAAACATCGCCCGGGGGGTATCGCCTCAGCGCAGAGGGAGAAGAGGAGGGAAGAGACTGCAGACCTAAGACTTTTGCCTCCATCACAGTGAGGAGATGTTGGGTGGACTCTCTGTGGTGGATGTTAATATGTGTTTATTGTTGTTTATGTATGACTGTTGCAATTTCATTCAGACTTCGGTCTGAATGACAATAAAGATCTATCTATCTAATCTAATCTAATCTACCTATGTTCAAGACACCTCAGACACTCTCGTCGTCTGCGCGCATTCCACTCTCTAGGCCCTCACCCCCTCATCTTCACCATGGACGTCCAGTCATTGTACACCTCCATCCCCCACCAGGATGGTCTCGAAGCCCTCCAGTTTTTTCCTCGACCGAAGAAGCAACTATACCCGGCCACTGACACCCTCCTCCGCCTAGCGGAGCTGGTCCTTACCCTCAATAACTTCTCATTTGACTCCTCCCATTTCCTCCTAATACAAGGCGTAGCTATGGGCACACGCATGGGCCCCAGCTACGCCTGCCTCTTTGTCGGGTACGTAGAACAATCCTTGTTCAATGCGTACCAGGGCCCCATCCCCGACCTCTACCTCCGCTACATCAATGACTGTTTTGGTGCCACCTCCTGCACCCACACACAACAGACTGACTTCATCCGCTTCACCACCAACTTTCATCCGGCACTCAAATACACCTGGACCATTTCCGACACTTCCCTACCATTCGTTGACCTCACCTATCTCCATCGCAGGTGATAGACTTCATACCGACATCCACTACAAACCTACCGACTCCCATGGCTATCTGGACTACACTTCTTCCCACCCTGCTTCCTGTAAGGACTCCATCCCCCACTCCCAATTCCTCCGTCTACGCCGCATCTGCTCCCAGGATGAGGCGTTCCACACCAGGGCATCTGAAATGTCCTCATTCTTCAGGGAACGGGGGTTTCCCTCCTCCACCATAGATGAATCTCGCACCAGGGTCTCTGCCATACCCCGCAACACTGCTCTCTCTCCCCATCCCCCCACTCACAACAAGGGCAGAGTCCCCCTAGTCCTCACCTTTCACCCCACCAGCCGTCACATACAACAAGTGATCCTCCATCAATTTCGCCACCTCCAACGTGACCCCACCACTTGCCACATCTTCCCATCTCCCCCCATGTCTGCCTTCCGCAAAGACCGCTCCCTCCGTAACTCCCTTGTCAATTCTTCCCTTCCCTCCCGTACCACCCCCTCCCCGGGTACTTTCCCTTGCAACGGCAAGAGATGCAACACTTGTCCCTTCACCTCCCCCCTCGACTCCATTCAAGGACCCAAGCAGTCGTTCCAGGTGTGACAGAGGTTCACCTGCATCTCCTCCAACCTCATCTATTGCATCCGCTGCTCTAGATGCCAGCTGATCTACATCGGTGAGACCAAGCGGAGGCTTGGCGATTGTTTCGCCGAACACCTCCGCTCGGTCCGCAATAACCCTACCTGACCTCCCGGTGGCTCAGCACTTCAACTCCCCCTCCCATTCCGTATCTGACCTCTCTGTCCTGGGTCTCCTCCATGGCCACAGCGAGCAACACCGGAAAATTGGAGGAAATGCACCTCATATTCCGCTTGGGCAGTCTACATCCTGGGGGCTTGAACATTGAATTCTCCCAACTCTGCTAGCCCTTGCTGTCCCCTCCCCTTCATCAGCCCTCTGGTTGTCTCCTCCCATCCCCCAGCCCACAGGCTCCTCCTCCGCCTTTTTTCCTTTTTTCCTTTCTTCTACCCACCCCCTATCAGTCTGAAGAAGGGTTTCGGCCCGAAACGTTGCCTATTTCCTTCGCTCCATAGATGCTGCTGCACCCGCTGAGTTTCTCCAGCATTTTTGTGTAGCTAGGGATTTCATTGTTATGGTTTTCATTGCATATGACTATCAAACACTCTTGACTCTTGTAGCCTGAACTATATCACATTGCAGCACGTTACTGGAAAAAAGTAGTGATTCTTCGTTGCTTTTCTCATGGTTTTAATCATCACAGTAAGTTTTCTTAATCCAAAGCTTAAACGGGCCCAGTTATCCCTCCATTACACCATTATTTAGTTTAGTTTAG
>JAXLNO010002256.1:0-68511 GCA_038087875.1 Malacoraja senta | reverse complement strand
CTGAAGGATGATAAATCTCCTGGGCCTGATGGTCTGCATCCCAGGGTCCTCAGGGAGGTGGCTCTAGAAATAGTGGACGCATTGGTGATAATTTTCCAATGTTCAATAGATTCAGGATCAGTTCCTGTGGGTTGGAGGATAGCTAATGTTATCCCACTTTTCAAGAAAGTAGTGAGAGAGAAAATGGGGAATTACAGACCAGTTAGCCTGACTTCGGTGGTGGGAAAGATGCTGGAGTCAATTATTACAGAGGTAATAATGGGGCATTTGGATAGCAGTAAAAGGATTAGTCCGTCAACATGGATTTATGAAAGGGAAATCATGCTTGACTAATCTTCTGGAATTTTTTGAGGATGTCACAAGTAAAATGGATGAAGAGGTGCCAGTGGATGTAGTGTATCTAGACTTTCAGAAAGCCTTTGATAAGGTCCCGCACGGGAGACTGGTGACTAAAATTAGAGCACATGGTATTGGGGGTAGGGTGTTGACATGGATAGAAAATTGGTTGGCAGACAGGAAGCAAAGTGTAGGAGTGAACGGTTCCTTTTCAGAATGGCAGGCAATGGCGAGAGGAGTGCCGCAAGGTTTGGTGTTGGGGCCGCAACTGTTTACCATATATATTAATGATTTGGAAGAGGGAATTAGGAGCAACACTAGCAAGTTTGTTGATGACACAAAGCTGGGTGGCAGTGTGAACTGGGAAGAGGATGTTAGGAGGTTGCAGGGTGACCTGGACAGGAGTGAGTGGACAGATGCGTGGGAGATGAGGTATAATATAGATAAATGTGAGGTTATCCACTTTGGCGGCAAAATCAAGGGGGCAGATTATTATCTCAATGGGGTTAGGTTAGGTAAGGGGGCGGTACACCGGTCACTGAAAGTTGGCGTGCAGGTACAGCAGGCAGTGAAGAAAGCTAATGGAATGTTGGCCTTCATAACAACAGGATTTCAGTATAGGAGTAAAGAGGTTATTCTGCAGTTGTATAGGGCTCTGGTGAGACCTCATATGGAGTATTGTGTACAGTTTTGGTCTCCTAATTTGAAGAAGGACATCCTTGTGATTGCGGCAGTGAAGCGTAGGTTCATGAGATTGATCCCTTGGATGGCGGGACTGTCATATGAGGAAAGACTGAAAAGACTAGGCTTGTATTCACTGGAGTTTAGAAGGATGAGGGGGGAACTTAAATAAACATATAACATTATAAAAGGACTGGACAAGCTGGATGCAGGAAAAATGTTCCCATTGTTGGGCGAGTCCAGAACCAGGGGCCACAGTCTTAGAATAAAGGGGAGGTCATTTAAGACTGAGGTGAGAAAAAACTTTTTCACCCAGAGAGTTGTGAATTTATGGAATTCCCTGCCACAGAGGGCAGTGGAGGACAAATCACTGGATGGATTTAAGAGAGAGTTAGATTGAGCTCTAGGAGCTAGTGGAGTCAAGGGATATGGGGAGAAGGCAGGCACGGGTTATTGATAGGGGACGATCAGCCATGATCACAATGAATGGCGGTGCTGGCTCGAAGGGCCAAATGGCCTCCTCCTGCACCTATTTTCTATGATTCTATGTTTCTAAACCATTTTGCCCCACTTTATTAAAACATATTGATCATTATTAAATGCACACATAGTCCTCTCTCTGAAACAACACAATACAATACCAATACAATACCATTTATTGTCATTTGAATCTCAAATGAGGTTCAAACGAAATTTGGTTTCTGAAGTCATACAAACAAGTAAAAAGAACCAAGACACAACACAATTTACACCAACATCCATCACAGCGAATCTCCTCCTCGCTGTGATGGAAGGCAAAGTCTTATCTCTCCCCTGCACTCCCCATTCTCCCCCCGATGTCAGAGTCAGAGCCCCCGGCGGGCGATGGAAAATAAGTCCCGCGGCCATTAAAGCCGCGCCGGGCGATGCAAGGCCGCCCTCCGGGTCTGGATGTTGGAGCCCCTGGTAGCGCTAGCAAGTCCCGCGGCCATTAAAGCCGCGCCGGGCGATGTTAGACCCAGCTCCAGGTCATCTTCAACCCCGCAACTCGGGCGGGAGAAGTTGCCGTTGCGGGAGCCCCGAAAAGCGGTCTCCCACCAGTGACCCGCGAGCTCCCGATGTTACCGTCCACCAGACCTGCGGCTGGAGCCTCCGAATCTCCGGGGTCGGGTCGCAGCCGCGCATCACCGCATCTCTCCACGCTCCGAACTCGGCCAACTCCACGATGGTGAGTAGGCCGCAGGCTCCGCGACTGGAGCCCCAGGTCGTTCCGTTGGAGGCCGCTCCACGGTGCTAGGCCCCAACGACAACGGAGACCCGACAGAGAAAGGTCGGGTCCTCCATACAGGGAAGAGATTTTTTTAAAGTTTCCCCCTCCCCCCCCCCCCCGCCCCCCACATATACAGTTAAAAACAATATAAAAAAACACAAACAACTACATTTAACTAGTCAAAAATAAAAAAAATAAAAAGACAGATGGACTGCAGTCGAGCCGCTGCCGTTAGGCGCCGCCGCTTCACGAAATGCAGGGTTATGCAGAATGCACAATGCTTTGGAAACTGAATAAACTGGCACATCTATTTCTCTGCAGACAGTGACAATTGCCACCATGACTCTCTTTATACTCCGACACCTTTGTGGATTAAAATACTATACCTGCCATGATATTCAATTGTCATTGTCAATTGTGGCTCAGTGCTCGATTCTCTGATTTCAGTTCTGATGCATTTTACAAGAATCAAGAGCACTCTGTCATTTGAAAATATTCTGAAAATGAAGGCTGGTGTTCATAGTAAAACAAGAATGTTCATTTGACTCTAAATTTAAATTGTTATTTCAGTAATTGAAGACAGCCGACTGTACGATTTAGAAATGAATTTCAAGCAATATTAAGCATTAAGCCAGAGCAGCCAAGCTTCTTTAAAATAAGAATGCCTTCTCCTGGTTAAACTTGTGAATCCACAGCAATTTCTCTGACTGAATAATGGCTGGGTGACTGATAGACTATACCCCCTTTTGTGTTGTTACCCAAGATGAATTTGCAACCTTCACTTTTCTGGGTCATTCTTTAAGCATCTGCCAGTTGAGATTTTGATGTACAATTTGGAGAAGTGAATTCTGTTATCAACATTCATTGTTAGTTCACTGGATTTTCTACTCAAGGACATTGGTGTTTGCAAATTTGTCTTGTTCCTACCGACAGTTACGTTTAGTTTAGTTCAGAGGTTCAGCATGGAAACAGGCCTTTCAGCCCACTGAGCCCATGCTGACCATCGATCACCTGTGCACAATAGTTCTATGTTATCCCACTTTTGCATCCACTCATAGAAACATAGAAACATAGAAAATAGGTGCAGGAGTAGGAGTAGGCCATTCGGCCCTTCGAGCATGCACCGCCATTCAATATGATCACTGCTGATCGTCCAACTCAGTATCCTGTACCTGCCTTCTCTCCATACCCCCTGATCACTTTAGCCACAAGGGCCACATCTAACTCCCTCTTAACTATAGCCAATGAACTGGCCTCAACTACCTTCTGTGGCAGAGAATTCCACAGATTCACCAATCTCTGTGTAAAAAAATATTTTCTCATCTCAGTCCTAAAAGACTTCCCCCTTATCCTTAAACTGTGACCCCTTGTTCTGGACTTCCCCAAAATTGGGAATAATCTTCCTGCATCTAGCCTGTCCAACCCCTTAAGAATTTTGTAAGTTTCTATAAGATCCCCCCTCAATCTTCTAAATTCTAGCGAGTACAAGCCGAGTCTATCCAGTCTTTCTTCATATGAAAGTCCTGCCATCCCAGGAATCAGTCTGGTGAACCTTCTCTGTACTCCCTCTATGGCAAGAATGTCTTTCCTCAGCTTAGACCAAAACTGTATGCAATACTCCAGGTGTGGTCTCACCAAGACCCTGTACAACTGCAGTAGAACCTCCCTGCTCTTATACTCAAATCCTTTTGCTATGAATGCTAACATACCATTCGCTTTCTTCACTGCCTGCTGCACCTGCATGCCTACTTTCAATGACTGGTGTACCATGACACCCAGGTCTCGTTGCATCTCCCCTTTTCCTAATCGGCCACCATTCAGATAATAGTCTACTTTCCTGTTTTTGCCACCAAAGTGGATAACCTCACATTTATCCACATTATACTGCATCTGCCATGCATTTGCCCACTCACCCAACCTATCCAAGTCACCTTGCAGCCTCCTAGCATCCTCCTCACAGCTAAAACTGCCCCCCAGCTTCGTGTCATCCGCAAACTTGGAGATGTTGCATTCAATTCCCTCATCCAGTACATTTATATTGTAAATAGCTGAGGTCCCAGCACTGAGCCTTGCGGTACCCCAATAGTCACTGCCTGCCATTCTGAAAAGGACCCGTTTACTCCTACTCTTTGCTTCCTGTTTGCCAGCCAGTTCTCTATCCACATCAATACTGAACCCCCAATACCATGTGCTTTAAATCTGCATACTAATCTCTGATGTGGGACTTCTGAAAGCCTTCTGAGAGTCCAGATATAACACATCCACTGGTTCTCCCTTATCCACTCTACTAGTTACATCCTCAAAACATTCTATAAGATTCGTCAGACATGATTTACCTTTCATAAATCCATGCTGACTTTGTCCAATGAATTCACCACTTTCCAAATGTGCTGCTAACTGACTCTAGCATTTTCCCCACTACCGATGTTAGACTAACTGGTCTGTAATTCCCCGTTTTCTTTCTCCCTCCCTTTTTAAAAAGTGGGGATACATTAGCTACCCTCCAATCCTCAGGAACTACTCCAGAATCTAATGAGTTTTGAAAAATTATCACTAATGCATCCACTATTTCTGGGGCTACTTCCTTAAATACTCTGGGATGCAACTTATCTGGCCCTGGGGATTTATCGGCCTTTAATCCATTCAATTTACCTAACACCACTTCCCGGCTAACCTGGATTTCACTCAGTTCCTCCATCTCATTTGACCCCCAGTCCCCTGCTATTCCGGCAGATTATTTATGTCTTCCTTAGTGAAGACAGAACCAAAGTAGTTATTCAATTGGTCTGCCATGTCCTTGTTCCCCATGATCAATTTGCTTGTTTCTGACTGCAAGGGACCTACATTTGTTTTAATTAATCTTTTTCTCTTCACATATCTATAAAAACTTTTGCAGTCAGTTTTTATGTTCCCTGCCAGTTTTCTTTCATAATCTATTTTCCCTTTCCTAATTAAGCCCTTTGTCCTCCTCTGCTGGACTGAATTTCTCCCAGTCCCCTGGTTGGCTGCTTTTACTGGCTAATTTGTATGCTTCATCTTTTGTTTTGATACTATCCCTGATTTCCCTTGTTATCCATGGATGCACTACCTCCCTGATTTATTCTTTTGCCAAACTGGGATGCACAATTGTTGTAGTTCATCCATGCAGTCTTTAAATGCCTTCCATTGCATATCCACCGTCAACCCTTTAAGAATCAATTGCCAGTCTATCTTGGCCAATTCACGTCTCATACCCTCAAAGTTACCTTTCTTTAAGTTCAGGACCCTTGTTTCTGAATTAACAATCTCACTCTCCATCCCAATGAAGAACTCAACCATATTATGGTCACTCTTGCCCAAGGGGCCACGCACAACAAGACTGCTAACTAACCCTTCCTCATTACTCAATACCAAGTCTAGAATAGCCTGCTCTCTCATTGGTTCCTCTACATGATGGTTTAGAAAACTATCCTGCATACATTCCAAGAAATCCTCTTCCTCAGCACCCCTGCCAATTTGATTCACCCAATCTATATGTAGAATGAAGTCACCCATTATTACTGTTTTACCTTTGTTGCACGCATTTCTAATTTCCTGTTTGATGCCATCCCCAACTTCACTACTACTGTTAGGTGGCCTGTACACAACTTCCACTAGCGCTTTCTTCCCCTTAGTGTTTCGCAGCTCTACCCATATCGATTCCACATCCTCTAAGCTAATGTCCTTCCTTTCTATTGCGTTAATCTCCTCTCTCACCAGCAACGCTACCCCACCTCCTTTTCCTTTCTGTCTATCCCTCCTGAATATTGAATATCCCTGGATGTTCAGCTCCCAGCCTTGGTTACCCTGGAGCCATGTCTCCGTGATCCCAACTATATCATATTCATTAATAACTATCTGCACATTCAACTCATCCACCTTATTACGAATGCTCCTTGCATTGAGACACAAAGCCTTCAGGCTTGTTTTTACAACACTCTTACCCCTTATACAATTATGTTGAAAAGTGGCCCTTTTTGATTTTTGCCCTGGATTTGTCTGTCTGCCACTTTTACTTTTCACCTTGCTACCTATTGCTTCTACCCTCATTTTACACCCCTCTCTTCTCTTCTCTTGCACCCATCCCCCTGCCACATTAGTTTAAATCCTCCCCGACAGCACTAGCAAACACTCCCCCAAGGACATTGGTTCCATTCCAGCCCAGGTGCAGACCGCCCTGTTTGTACTGGTCCCACTCCCCCAGAACTGGTTCCAATGCCCTAGAAATTTGAATCTCTCCCCCTTGCACCATTTTTCAAGCCACGTATTAAACTGTAATATCCTCCTATTTCTACTCTGACTAGCCCGTGGCACTGGTAGTAATCCAGAGATTATTACCTTTGAGATCCTACTTTTAAGTTTCTTCTAGCTCCCTAAATTCACCTTGTACGACCTCATCCCATTTTTTACCTATATTGTTGGTGCCAATGTGCACCACGACAACTGGCTGTTCACCCTCCCTCTCCAGAATGTTCTGCAGCCGTTCTGTGACATCCCTGACCCTTGCACAAGGGAGGCAACATACCATCCTGGAGTCTCGTTTGCGGCCGCAGAAATGCCTATCCCCCTTACAATTGAATCCCCTATTACTATAGCCCTTCCACTCTTTTTACTCCCCTCCTGTGCCGCAGTGCCATGAACTTGGCTGCTGCTGCCTTCCCCTGATGAGCCATCTCCCCCAACAGTATCCAAAATGGTATATCTGTTTAGGAGGGAGACAACCGCAGGGGACTCCTGCACTACCTGCCTACTGCTACGCTGGCTAATGGCCACCTGTTCCCTTTCTGTCCGCTTAACTTTTACCTGCGGTGTGGCCAACTCACTGTAGTGCTATTCACGATTTTCTCAGCATCGTGGATGCTCCAGTATGGATCCAACCGCAGCTCCAATCGTTCAATGCGGTCTGCCAGGAGCTGCAGCTGGACACACTTCCTTCAAACGTAGTCATCAGGGACACCGACCATATCCCTGATCTCCCACATGTTGCAGGATGAGCAAACCATGCGGCCGATCTCAACTGACATGGCTTACCCCCAAATTAAATCAACTCACTCACACTATAAAAATCTTAATCCTTTAAACTGTACCTTTACTAAAAAGCACTGTACCCTTACTCACTGAACCCTTAACTCACTGAACCCTTAACTCACTGTACCCTTAACTCACTGAACCCTTAACTCACTGTACCCTTACTCACTGAACCCTTAACTTACTGTACCCTTAACTCACTGTACCCTTACTCACTGAACCCTTAACTCACTGTACCCTTAACTCACTGTACCCTTACTCACTGAACCCTTAACTCACTGTACCCTTAACTCACTGTACCCTTAACCAGAAAGAAGAAATGCAAACCTGGGGTTGCTCCCAATCAGCTGCTTCCTCTGGTGCGCTTCCACCAATCAGCGGCTTCTACCAGACCACTTCCTTGGAAGTGTGATGGAACATTGCATTATTGGGTCCTCCTCCTATCGCTCCAACGGCTCCCGGGCCTCTGTCAAAGCAAGCCCCGCGCTCGATTTTTAAACTCACCGCATGGATACTCCTCCTCTCGCTCCAACGGCTCCCGGGCCTCTGTAAAAGCAAGCCCCGCGCTCGATTTTTAAACTCACCGCCCGGAAACTCCTCCTCTCGCTCCAACGGCTCCCGGGCCTCTGTACACACTGCGGGCAATTTGCAGAGTTCAATGAATCTATGAACCCGCAAGTCTTTGGGATGTGGGAGGAAATCGGAGCACTCGGAGGAATCCCATGAAGTTACTGGGAGAACATGCAAATTCCATAATCCTGGCTAAATTGGAGCAGTCTGGACATTAAAATTGAGTAAAGGCTTGTGTGCTGCTAGGCCATTTTTGTCGTTAAATGTGCTTTTGTAGAACTGGGACAAGCTGCTGAATTGTGCCAGTTTGTCTGTGGCCTAGATTAGAGCTGCAGGGAAAGAATGGAACATCTGCAGAGTCTTACAATAAGGTGTAAATTGCATGGAACTGATTGGGTAAATACAAACCAGATATACATAGTGTAAATAATGTTGCAAAGCCTTATTTGGATAGTTCTTGATTGGTTGAGATATTGAGCTTTGTCTGGGTTGTCTGAATCCTAGGGCACATGTTGCATAATTCATCTCTGTTAACTTCCATCTCGAAGCTTTGTCAGATACATTGTATTTGTTACTGTGTTATTGGATTAAGGAACTGTCAATCATGTACTGTGTTAATCGATATGTGTTATTGGACTGTACATAGACCATCCCCATGTGGTTCAGCCCCTCAAGGTTCGGGGACCTATAAAAGGTAGCTCCCGCGAGGTCCGATGTTGATCTTCTGAAAAAACGCTTGGGACTGCGTGACCTTTTGGAGTTTCTCTGCTTGCACGAGGCTAGAAGGACTCGGCCAAGCAGATACAAGGATCAAACCCGCGGTGGTTAGGTATTGTATGGGGGGATTTGTGTTGTGATATCCAAAATAAAGTTTAGTTGCTCAAGCGTTTGATTCAGTATTTTATTGACTGAAACTAGACTGGGGGGAACTTAGATAAAGCTATTTACACGGACAGCAACCAAGGTCAGGATTGAACCTGGGTCTCTGGGCCTGTGAGGCAGCAACTCTACCAGCTGCACCAGTGTGCCACCCTCTTTTATGACAGTCTTACTGTTGGTTCTTTTGTCAGTCAGTCTTTTGTCAGTGCCATCATTATGTTGCTGCACCAACAGAGGGGATGCCACACAGAGTAGGTTTTCTGGGCTAAGTGTTTGCTGCAGGTGTTAGTAACAAGTATGAAGGAAGGGCTATTTGCTGACCTGCTCATGGAAACAGTCCAGAAATGGTTTGTTCCTGTGAGGCCCACTAACTTCTTTACTTTTAGACTGTTGCTTGGGAGGGAGAAATACTTGTTTCCCCTTCAATTCTATGGATTGCGAGAAGGCTGTTGAGATCAATGTTGGATCCACAGGCATGGTAGGAGATGCCTGGTGGGAAGGGTGAACAGGTTGGGAGGTGATGCATTCCATTCCATCATGTTGAGCTACAGTGCACTCCCAATTAATACATTTGAAGTTCTCAATGCCATCCTGGATGGTTCCTCTCTATGGTTTGCGGTGAATCTGTGGAATTCATTGCCACAGAAGGCTGTGGAGGCCGACAATGGATATTTTTAAGGCAGAGATAGATAGATTCATGATGATTATGGGTGTCAGTAGATATGGGGAGAAGGCAGGAGAATGTGGTTAGGAGGGAGAGATAGATCAGCCATGATTGAATGTCGGGGTAGACTTGATGGGGTCCTATTCTGCTCCTTTCATTTATAGAGTCATAGTCATAGAGTCATAGAGTGATACAGCATGGAAACAGGCCCAACTTGCCCATACCAGCCATCATGTCCTGGCTACATTAGTCCCATCTGCCGGCATTTGGTCCATATCTCTCCAAACCTGTCATATTCATGTACCTGTCTGACTGATTCTTAAATGTTGGGATAGTCCCTGCTTCAACTACCTCCTCTGGCAGCTTGTTCCATACATTATGAAAGGTACAAGATTTCCAGAAGTTAATGAAAGTTTTTCACATCTTGTCATGGAGTCTTTGGCCCTGATGATAACCCCTTGCTGTCATGGAGTTCAAAGTGCCTGATTTGAATGTCTGGTGTCAGGCAAGTGAATGATGTTGCTGACCCATTGGAGAGAGCTGGAAATAATTGGAGCCTCGATTTTGGGGATGTTGGCCTGGGAGAGGATACCAGTACGTGTTTGCTTATCCTGCAGGTGTAATGGAGACACTTGCAGATAAAGCATAGCACTGACATACATGCATGTGGTGATCCCGACATTGAGTCCTGCCAAGAACTGCATAATAAGGGCTTGACACACAAATCCAGCTGAGAATCACCCTATATTTTTTTTAAACCTGTTTTTTGCCATGTTCCCAATTTTTCATTTCTTAGCTGATTGGACACTAACAACACATTCATTGGGTCATACGGTTTGGATAAAAGCCCTTCAGCCCAACTCGAATGTGCCAACTAAGATGTTCATCCATGCTAGACCCTTTTGTACTCAAAAAGTCATTTAGCATTCAAAAGAAAGGACAAACTCCAATTTCTTCCACAAATTTTCATCCATTGCCTGATTTGAAGGAGAAATTCACCCTCAATCTCAGACATTTAGCAATTTGTTTTCAGATTGTTAGGTTCATTGGTTAAAAGGGGTTACCTTTGGTTACACAGATCACGCAGGCCTCAGTGCACAGTCTCTATTATTATATCATTATTAGCTCACAGGCCCATATGAAGCTTTTCAAAAAGGGGGGTGGCATGACAGGATTACAAAAATGTTATGTGAAATAATGTGCACGCAGCGCACATCACAAGCGGGAAGCCCTTTGTGTCCGAGTTCCAGGGCCTGCTTAAGGGGCCTGAAACCTCTGGGGTTTTAGATGCTCTCTGGTGCATTCTGAGCCTTATTTTGGAGCATTTTTGCACCAAATTGATGACCAATATTTCAGAAATAATTTTGGTTGAGTCAAGAGTAATGAGTGGGTGGAATGGGGTGATTGGGGTCATTATTGTATACATTTTTTAAAAATCAAGAATTGTTGTCCTTGTTTTAATAATCAAGTTGTACTGTTGTAAAATGTTATGTAAAATGTTATGAAGGAGCATACAAAAACTGCAAATAAAATACTGTAAGTTGTTGCAGTAAAGAAAACCTTTTTTTACAAAATGTTTTGTGTGTTGATTTGATTGCCTGTTACTGTTAGACTGTGTTAGTGTGCAGTGCGCCGTTAATGGTCCTGCTGACCTAACAACTTCACATCACATCAACTTCAACATGAAATAGTTGTGAATACAACATTTAGTTCGACTTCAATTTCGATCATGAAAATTGAAGTCAAACTAAATGGTGCATTTACATTACTATGACCACTTTCAAACTAATCTATTTTACTGTCATACTATTATAACAAATTCTAGTTCCATCATGACTCATAGACAAGATCACAAATCACATTTTGAATTCTCAAACATAATGTGATTGTGAATAATTGCAGAGCTGCCAAGTTGCACTGAGCATTTCTGTATTTTGATGGCTGAAAATTAGTATTTTGTTGGGGAAATCGGTATTTCTCACATAAATGCAATAGAACGTACGACATAGAAACTGAATTTTTGAAAATCAGTATTTTGCATGCAACTTCATATATTCTCAAATATTAGTATGGAATATTGAAAATCAGTACTACTGAATTGTGAAACCATTTTTGAAATGTGAATTTATAATTCTTGATTTTGATTCCATAACATAAAAATATATAATAACATAACATAAATATCACAATTCATCATATTGTTTACCAAACAATCAAACATGCTGGCATGATGCTGCATAATCATTCAGGTGCTCCTGGTAAATGCCACATAAAGGTGAGTAGCATGGTATGTAGTATTATAAAGAATCACCCAGTGTTACTATTGTTGAGCCACGCTGACGAGCATGACTGGAATTAGTTCTTAGTTCACTGTCACTCAGCATTCAGCATGCTGGCATGATGCTGCAAAATCATTCAGATGCTCCTGAATGTATATTGCCATTTACCACTACTTCTACTAATGCAAGGGCATTCGTTGGCCTTAGCCTATATGCCATCCCTGGTTCCACGAATATAGCACCTCAGACCAGTTTATCCAGCATGGCAGTCCTCAGTTTGTTAATGCTGTCAAAGCATATTTCATTCCGCAGTACACTGATGTAGGTGGCCCTACTTCTACCTCTTCTTACAGTGCCCTGTTTGGGCTCCCAAAGCGTGAGGGGATTAGCAGACAGTTCAGGGTTCCTCTCACAGACTTGGACAACACTCTTGGCAGACCAGCATATATTGCCATTTAGCCATAAATCACATTTTCCAGTTCCATTTTCCGAGAATGTAACTGTGCAAACCTACTCACCACTTTGTCCAATACATGGGTAAAATCATAGTGAATGTGCATTAAGGCGAGTGCAGACAGCCTGTCATTGCTCATGGAAGTCCTGGTGTAGTGATGCAGGCGACGGACACTCGTGGCACGCCTGCATATATTGCCATTTAGCCATAAATCATGTTTTCCAGTTCCATTTTCCAAGAATGTAACTGCGCAAACCTAGTCACGACTTTGTCCAAGTTATTGGCAAAGTCATAGTGAATGTGGATTAAGGCAATTGCAGACAGCCTGTCATTGCTCATGGAAGTCCTGGTCTTTGCTTCTTCGTGGATGTGAAAACGTGTTTGTCCTCATTGGCTGGATCAAAGTAAGATGCCGAGCGAGATCGCGCCCACTGCAAGCTTGCCGCCTGAGGCGAGCATCTTTCTGCCACTCAGGCTCATGACCAAGGGTCCAGGCTACCTCCGCAGTCAAATGGAGGGGGACAGGCGGGGTCGGCAGAGCGCCGTGGAGAGACTGGCTGCCGACAAGGCCAAGTACTTGAAGAGCCAGACGGTGAGGGGGTGCAAAGTGGAGCCCAATGGTTTGGGCAGCTCTGCCTCCGAGGAAGGCAGCAACAGCGGGGCCAGCAGCAACACGAAGACTTACCTGGCCTCCGGCAGCCCCCAGCAGAGCGGGCAGCTGGGGCTTCCGCCTGACATTGTGCATCACTCCAGCTCCAAGAGACAGCTAAGGCCCGACTCGCTGGTCATGTACCGGCAGAAGTGCGAGTTTATGTGGGGAGCGGCGGCCACCAGCAGCGCCCGCAGTTTCAAGGGCAGTGCCAGCCTGGTCCAGCAGCTGCTGCCCGGCTCTAGCGGCCGGGGCGACAAGCAGCAGGGGCTGGCAATGGGAGCAGCAATGTCAGAAGGGGGAGAATTAGCAGAGGGTACAGAGGCTGCATCACCCCAGGGTGCACAAGTAACCACACCAGCAGCACTCCAGGGTTCACAAGTAACCAGACCAGCAGCACCCCAGGGTGCACAAGTAACCACATGAGCAGCACTCCAGGGTTCACAAGTAACCACATGAGCAGCACTCCAGGGAGAAACAGCAGCCTCGCCAGCAACACCCCAGGGTGCACAAGTAACTACACCAGCAGCACCCAAGCTTGCACAAGTAACCACTCCAGCAGCGCACCAGGAAGCACCAGTCACCACGCCAGTAGCATCCCAGGGTGCACGTAACCACGCCAGCAGCGCCACGAGAAGCAGCAGCAGGTCGCCCCAAGGAACCGCTCAAGCGGCAGGTTGGTGAAGGCGGATTATGGCGCTCGCACTCCGACCTCAGCTGCCGCTTCTCCCAAGCCTGCTCGGGCTTGGACAATTTCTTCGAGCACTGCAGACTCGAGCCTGAGGTGATCTAGAACCTGGCCAGGGAGAAGTTTGCCTCCTTCGAAAGCCTTTCCCTCAAGTTTCGCAGCGTGAAAGGCCTGTCCCACTTGGGTGACATTTTCGGCGACAGCCTGAAATTAGGTTGTCGCGTCGTGGTCGGGTCGTGACGTGGCCTGATGCATGGTGACGCATGCGTGGTGACTCCCTGTCACCTCTCGATTTTGGAATGTTCAAAATCTAGGGCGACATCTGGCTGTCTCATCATGTCACACGCTGACGTATACTGTCCTGCGGGTGATGACCGGTTAGGGTTACGGACCACAGATGGGCTGTAAAATATTCTTCCTTCAATGCATGGATTTTAAACATTAATATATTAAAATTAATACAATAAAATCAATTGTGCAAATGAAAAGATGTCTGTCCAGTTTTATTTACAGATGTATTGGTCCACTTCCAGATCTAATCACCATCTCTAACTTTTCACAGGGATGGATTCAGTGAGTGTAGACAGAACTCCCCTCTCCCCTCCACCCCCCACTTCCCTCCTCCCGCCCCAATCTTTCCATCTCCACTCCCCCCCCCCTACCTTCTCCTCCCCCCTTCTTCCCTTCCCCCCACTCCACTCTTCTCCCCCTTCTCCACTCCCCAAGGCTCACACTTAACTTTTTTCCCTGTTGCCAGCCAGGCAACCTAGGCAGCTTTTTAGGTTGTCAAATGACAGTTTAGGTGGTCTTTTAAGACGCTTGCATGACGCGTGCGATAATGTGCTCGGACGAAGTGCCAGTCGGAATTATGCTCAATGAAGCATTCACATATTATTTCTGCTTCAAATAATCACAACCTAAACATATTCACCAATCAAGACATGATATATACCACAATGACATGCAGCAAAATTATAATACAGTATCTCAACCCTTTTTATACGTTGCAATAAATGCAATTTCTATTATTTCTTTCCACTTCCAAACAAAAATGTGGTTGGATTATTCAACGTATGATCAACCTGTGTCAATAAATCCTGGACCATGGTAACATATATGCTTAACCATGCACACTACAAATTGATGCAAGCATGTTTTCTGTGAAGGACCGAAAATGATCATGACATGGCCATAGCATGGGTCATTATTGCTAATGGTACATAAACACTCTCGCTTCCCACATAATTTATCCACAACAAAATATACAGGTTGCAAGGAAATTTCTAAAGGTATTTTATGATAACAGCTGTTAAAACCGACTATACCCATCTGACAGGTTAAACATTACACTAACTGACAAGAGATGGCCAAAGGACATCAAATGCAGCAAATGTTCTTTTGGCAATATGTTTAAAGGTGTCAAAATGCCACATTACCGGACGTTCAGATTAGATGAATGTCTTGTGAACAACAATGAAGATACCCAGTTTGTACGCACCAGATTTAAAAAAATTTATTGATAAACGCTGTTTCCATCATTTCCACTTCAGAATTAATGTTAAAATGACTTCCGGTGGCGCCATGTTGGACTAACAGACGTGCACCTAGCTCCTCTCCCGAAAAATTTCACGATTTATCGTGTAAAACAGGTCTAGAAATCGGGATTGTTTTTAAAAACCTTACCGGAGCTTCTGGTCGCCGCGCTGATGACGTCATCATTAAGCGCGATGTTTTAAACGGTGGTTTAAAGCCCTTTAAATGAGTAACCTGCCTCCAGCTGTGAGCCCTCAGAGAACAGTGAAAAAGCTGCTGAGAGACCAGAAGAAGCCTGAAGCAGAAGTTACCTCTGAAATCTCTGAAGTCTCTGAAGTGGCTGCAGAAATGGATACAAGATCTAAGAAAGAGTTTGATGACTGGAAGAAATCAGTGAAAAATGTGAAAGATGAGATTTTGGACGAAAATAAAATTATGATGGAAAATATGAAGGAAAGTATGAAGGAAGATATGAAGGAAAATATGGCAAAAATGATGGAAGGAATGGAGAAGATGATGAGGGATTTAAATGCTGGTAATCAGAAGAATATGATTGATTCACTGGACATTATGAATAAACGAATTGATGAAGTGAAAGATGGACTATCAGAGAGAATGGACAAGATGGATGAAACTACTATGGACAGGTTCACGGCTGTGCTTGAAACAGTAGCTGCAAGTATGCGCACAATTACGGAATTGGAGAAAAACACGGCTCGAGTGGTTGAAGACATGGCGAAAATGAGGCAAGAACATGAGCAAATGAGGCGAGAAAATGAGCAAACTTCACTACAGATGGTGACTCAACTCAGTAAAGTTTCAGAAAAATGCCTGGACCTGGAAGCTCGCTCTAGATGACAGAATTTGAGAATTCTTGGAGCCTCAGAGGGAGCCGAAGGGGAGGATGTGCGTGAGTTTGCCATGGGCTTGCTTAAACAACTGCTGAATCTTTCCAGAGAACCGAAAATCGAAGTGGCTCATCGTGTCCCGAGATTTAAACAAAGATCTGGTGCGGGAAAAACTTATCCACGACATATTATTGTGAAATTTCGGGATATTTTAGAACTGGAAGATGTTATGAGCAAAATCAAATACGGTGTGCAACTGCGGCTGGACAATGACACTATTAAGATATTCAGGGACTACCCGTATGAAATTGTGCAAAAAAGAAACAAATTCGAGAAGGTTAAGGATCTTTTAAGAGGGAAAGAAGGGATCAGATATGAGATTTTTTACCCCGCGAAAATGCGTATTTCCTTTAAGGGTTTTGAAAAGTCATTTGTTAAGCCTGAAGACGCGTTTAAATATGCCCAAACTATCGTTGAAAAATAGAAATCAAAGGGGGGTTTGGCAGTTCTGAACCATTCTAAGCAATGCTTTGTCTGGGGATAGTTAGACTGTTATCTTTGGAATGTTGAATCAAGGACACTTTCTGTTCAAAACGAGTAAACAGCTGAACAGATGGGAATGGTATATATCAGAAACACTTACTTGCTTATTAGATTATAATATTATAACCAATTGTAAGAACTTATCCTATTAACAACTTAATAAGTTATGCATGTTAGATTAGAATACTAACAAAAACAAAAATAAAAAATAACGAACTAACTAACATACTAATATGAATTTTTAATAAATTGAAACCTTATCTATAAGTGGGAGGAGGGGATGAGAAACGAGCACCTGGCTTAGGCCTAGGGGCACGTCTCGTTAACCCCTTCAACCAACAGTTGATTCTTATTGAAGTCAAAAGTATCGGTTTAATAATTAGTAGTTAAAATTCCGATATATATATATGTTATAATGAAATATCCAGGGTAAAATTGTATTATATATCTGAATGTGAGGCCCCGTTTTAATATTTTAATATGTTATGATTAACCAAGAGAGCGGAGCTATTTATGTAACAACGCAATGGAAGTCAAAACAAGGTTTTTTCCCACCTATAGGTGGGACACTCGCTACAGTGCCGACTATATTAGACACTTTAATTTAATTTTTTTAGTTTTTTTTTTATCACATAAAATCACATGTTTGTGTTTTGTGTTTAGTGATAAGCGTAAAATGGACATACCAACAAAACTTAAAAACTCAAAATTCCCCCAATACCCAAAGACCTGGGATATGGATGCACCACAAGATTTAAAGGTACTATAATTATTCAAAATGCATGACACCAAACAAAAGAACCTAGGAGGAATCTCATTTTGTAGTTGGAATATAAGAGGTATTAACGAACCTATTAAAAGGGGTAAGATACTAGCTCAGCTGAAACTGTACAACTCCGACATTACCTTCCTACAAGAAACACACTTAAAATCTCAGGATCAAGTTAGGTTGAGGGCGAAATGGATAGGTCAAACATACCATTCTTCATTTACTTCAAAATCTAGAGGCACGTCAATCATTATAAGAAAAGGTATACCATTTAAAGCAAAGAATATCATAACAGATATAGAAGGGAGATACCTAATAGTTAATGGAGAAATCCATGATACTCCACTTACCTTGGTAAATATATATGCCCCTAACTTTGATAACCCCCACTTTTTCAATAAAATTTTCAACATAATTGCAGAGTCTAACTATCAAAATGTTATAATAGGAGGAGACTTTAACTGTGTTTTAGATCCGTACTTAGATAAATCAAGCCAAAAACAGAGAGGGAATATGAAATCGAAAACCGGGGAACTTCTCAATACCTATATAAACAATACTAATATAGCAGATGTTTGGAGAATTGTTAATCCAACTGGCAGGGAATACTCGTTTTATTCAATGGAACATAAGACATACTCACGTATAGACTACTTTCTGCTGGATACAAAATTAATCCCCCAAACATCTAACGCAATATACCACACAAATTCGATTTCAGACCATTCTCCACTAACTTTCTTTTTAAAACTGGAAGGAATGTTTAAGAATAAATCGTTTTGGAGATTTAATTCTCAAATACTAAAAGATCCACAAGCGAGTATATATTTAAAAGAACAAATGGAGGTCTTTTTTTCAAATAAATGATACTCCAGATATATCGCCTACTGTATTATGGGAATCTTTTAAAGCATACATTAGGGGTATTATAATTTCATATCAAGCTTTTCAAAATAAAAAGAATAAGAATGAACAAAGACAGTTAGAAGAACTTATTAGACAAATGGATATAGATAATGCTAAAGATCCATCAATAGATAAACATAATAAAATAATAATTTTGAAATTTAAATTAAATAAATTATTATCTGCCAAACTTATAAGACTTTTTCAAATTACAAAACAAGAGCACTTTGAATTTGGGGATAAACCGCATAAACTTTTGGCTCGCCAGCTAAAAAAACGAGAAAAGGAACATACTATACCAAAGATCAAATCAGATAAAGGGGAATTATTAACAACACCGAAGGATATTAATAAAAGATTTGCGCAATTTTATGAGAATTTGTATACATCTAAAACGACAATTGATTCCAATAATATCACAAAGTTTTTGGATAACTGTAATCTTCCAAAGTTAGAGCTGAAGGAACAAGAGGAATTGGGTGCACAAATCTCAATTAAGGAATTAGAAGATACAATAAACTCACTAAAGAATGGAAAAACACCAGGCCCTGATGGATTTACTAATGAATTTTACAAAAGCTTTTATGATAAAATAATACCAAGATTACAAAAAATGTACCAATTTGCTTATAAAAAACGAATACTACCTGATACATTAGCGGAATCAACGATTACACTAATACCTAAGAAAAACAAAGATTTAGAAGAACCTGGTTCATATAGAGCTATAGCATTGTTAAACACAGATCAAAAAATATTAGCGAAAACATTAGCTAGAAGATTAAGTAAATACATTAGTAAATTAATAAACCCAGATCAGACGGGGTTTATCCCTAGGAGATACTCATCTAACAATATGAGATGTCTACTCAACATAATGCACTCACACAAATCTGAAGATCAAGAATTATCAATTATTTCGCTGGATGCTGAAAAAGCATTTGATCAAGTAGAATGGAATTATATGGATAAAGTATTACAAAAATTCCAACTGGGGGTGAATTTTATTCTATGGATCAAGTTACTATATAACAAACCTACAGCTAGAATACTAACTAATAACATATTATCCGCGAAATTCCAACTATCAAGGGGAAATAGACAAGGATGCTCATTATCACCACAGCTGTTTGCTCTCATTATTGAACCGCTAGCAGAAAAAATTAGAATACACCCTGATATCCATGGATATAATACTAAAGACTCATATAATAAAATATCTTTATACGCGGATGATATATTAATGTACATTACAAAACCTCAAATCACTACACCAAATATATTAAATTTAATTGAAGACTTTGGATCTTTTTCTGGATATAGAATAAATTGGAATAAAATTGAAATTATGTCAATAAAACCGAAAGATTCAACACATCTTTTAAAATTCCCTTTTAAAATAGCTACAGAAAAATTTAAATACTTGGGAATCGAAATTACCAGAACATATCAAGGTATGTTTAGGGCAAATTTTGACCCCCTACTTAATAAATTAAACACACTAATTAAATTCTGGAAAACGCTCCCGATGTCTTTAATAGGCCGAATAAACGCAATAAAAATGATTTTTCTACCACAAATTTTATACCTATTTCAATCGATTCCTATATACTTACCAAAGAAGTTTTTTAAAAAACTCGACTCAGATATCACTAATTTTATATGGGACTATAAATCACATAGAATACAAAAAACTCATCTGAATAAACCTAAAGTATTAGGGGGTTTAGCACTACCTAACTTTATTATTATTATTGGTCAGTAAATATTAAAAAATATGATTCAACTGATGGATAACTCCGCCCAGCAAGTGGACTGGATTGTAATGGAGAAAGAGGATTGCTCCTCTGGAAACATTGGAGCGATCCTCCTTTCTCCAATGAAATTGAATAACATAAATTATAATAAGATCCCAATTATTCATAGTACAATCCGAATTTGGAAACAAATAAAACAAAATTTAAAATTAAGAAATGTATCACTTTTATTACCTATAGTTAATAACCCTTCGTTTAATCCCTCTATTATAGATAAAGCTTTTACACATTGGGATAGACTAGGAATTAAAACGCTTGGTGACTTGTATGAAACTGGAAAATTACTTTCATTTCAACAATTACAAATAAAATATAAACTCGGAAATAATCAATATTTTAAATATTTTCAAATATGCGACTATTTGAAAAAATATACAAAAGATCATTATAATAACCCAGTAGATGTATTGGATGAGGCAATGCAGATAAAAGCTGAATCAGCAAACTTAATATCATATTTGTATAATATTATCTTAAATGTACAAATACCATCTACGGAGGGTATCAGAAGAGACTGGGAACAAGAGTTAGCTATTAAAATTTCAAAGGAAAGTTGGAATGAACACTTATTAAACGTGCATAAATGTTCGATTAATGTAAGACACACTTTAATACAATTTAAAATTTTACATAGATTATATTATTCGAAAACTAAAATTCATAAAATTTTCCCAAATGTATCATCTATTTGTGATAAATGTCACTCCCAAGAAGCTACTATAGCGCACTCATTCGTTTTTTGTACAAAAATTCAAAAATTTTGGAATGAAATTTTGGAAATCTTTACAAAGTTATTTAAAATAAGACTGATACCCAAAGCAGAATGGATTATCTTCGGAATAACGGAAGGTGGCCCAGAACTAAATGTGTTTCAAAAGAAACTAATGGACTATGGGTTAATAACTGGAAAAAAGCTAATTCTAAAATTTTGGAAGAAGGCTCCAATACCAACTATAAATATGTGGACTTCAAATATGTCGAACATTACACCTAGAAGAGATAAGACTCCTCCTAGCAGGTAAACCAGATCACTTCCACCTGACGTGGTCTGCATTTATAGAATTATTACAAATATAGGGTGCAAAAGTACTTAAAAAAAATAAAATTTGAGGTCAGTTAAGGGGGGATGCTAGTTGAAGAGTTGGTATGTCCCATTTACGTAATGCTCATAAAAATATTTGTTTCTCTCTTTTTCCTCTTTCTCTTTCTCTTTCTTTTCTAGGGTCTATTTCTTAACTCTTTTTCTTTTGTTTTTTAATTTTGCTCTTATAGGGTCTTCGTCCTTTTTTGTTGTCACATTTTCTACACTTTCACTTTTTCCTTCACTTTCTTCTTTCTTTCAATCTTTTCTTTTTCTAGTGTAAAAAATAAATGGAGTACATTAATTGTAAGAAGACATAAGTGACGAGTTCTAATGTATGTGGTTGTAATGTAATGTACTTCTAATAAATAAAAATAAAAAAAATAAAAATAAAAAATAAAATAAAAAAAGAATTAACGTTAAAATTACAACTGAAATATCTCCTGACCAAATTTGTGATGTATATGACCGACTGTAGAAGTAAAACCTGGATAAATCCAACGTATATTTGTGAATGTTGCTCAATAAATAACTACAGTGCTGATACTCCGTATTAAGAGCATTGATTTGCCGTTAAAATGAATTCTGTAATAGCAGTGACAATCGAACACTGCGGTTTTAATGTTTCACGTGTTCACAATTTAATTAATCCATCTTTATGGATTAAAACAAATAATAACATTGGGAATTAAAACACATTTGACTGCATTTCATTATCAAATATTGTCAATGTTCGCTCTGAAGACATTTCCAGCACAGCAGGGTCAAGGTGGGTGAATCAGTGAGGGATGGATAGATGGCGGGGGGGGGGGGGGGGTTGAGAAGGCAATCGGTGCGGAATGGATGGATTGAGGCAGGGGAATTAGTGTGTGTTGGTTGCAGTAGGTAAAAGTGTGAGGGGAGAGCGCGGGAGATGTCAGTGGGGGAGTACGGGATGGATGGGGGGAAATCAGTACAGGATGAATGGATGGTTCAGTACAGGATGAATGGGTGGATCAGTACAGGATAAATGGGGGTGGGTCAGTACAGTGTGGATCGGGTGTCTGTGCAGGATGAATGGGCGTATCAGTACAGGATGAATGGGGGGTGCAGTGCAGGATGGATGGGAAGGGGGTCAGTACAGGATGAATTGGGGACCAGTGTAGAATGGATGGGAGGGTGGCAGGAGAGTCAATGCAAGGTGGATAGGGAGATCAGTGCTGGATGAATAGATGGGGGGGGGGGTGGGTGGTAGATGAGGAGGGGAGCACAGTGGATGTCAGTGAGGACTGAATAGAGGGGGAAATGGGGATCAGTGTGGGGTGGAGAGGAGGGGTCCCAGGATAAGGGGGGTTGGAGGGGGGCATACAAGAGAGAGAGAGAGAGGGGAATGGGGCAGAGGAGGTGGTGAGGAAGGAAGGTCAGCGCTCCTCGGACAACACCGGCATCATTGCCCCGCAGCCTTGGCCGTCCCTGTCCACCGCCAAGTGCCACCGCTAAAGGGGGAGGCAGTTGTGATCTCCTCGACACCGTCTCCCCTCCTCCGCCAGCCAACAGGAAGGTGCAGGGCCGAGCAGTGTAGGTGCTTCAGACGGCGGAAGGGGGCTTCCCCCTTCATTCCTCCCTATCTCCCTCCTCCCAGCCTCAGCGTGCAGGAGGGTTTGTTTTGAAAGCAGTTATCATCATTGGCGGAGTTGCACTCAGCGGCTGCTATGAGGGCGGGGCAGGGTGCATGAGGAGTTGGAGCCGCCGTTGCTGCTGTGCGGGGCCTGTCATTCACTCCGACCCTCCATCACCCCACACTACAGCCGTCGCCGCCGCCAACCAGAAACGTCACATTCCTTTTCTCCAGAGATGCTGCCTGACCCGCTGACTTACACCAGTTTTTTGTGTCTATCTTCGGTATAAACCAGTATCTGCAGTGTCAAGTCGGGCAAAATGACACGGCTTTTAGGTTGCCCGGCGGGACTTTAGGTGGCCCTGCTCCCTCCCTTCCCCTCACATCCCCTTTTCCCTCTCCCTCTTTTCCCATTCTTCAATCGCCCCCCCCCACTTTCCCCAACGCCCCCCATTTGTGGACCCAGCCTGTGACAGCTAGATCCCACTAATAGTACTGTACAAAGGCCTCATCATCTGTTTTAGTAACATTGACTATGGGATTAATGCAGACTTTGGGAACAACACCCACCACCTCCCCACCCCCGCCCCGTCGCCTTGCTTCAAAATGGGTGGTGGGAATTTACACTCAGTGGCCAGAGCAGGTGGGAGGCACTGGTACATTGACCACATTCCCTGTACCCAGTTGAAAAGCCTGCTGCCTCTGGGGGTTTGGAGAGACCATTGGAAGAGAGATCTGCCTCTGGGACAACTCGTGGCCAACAGTTTAGTTCCCATGAGGACATTGGGGGTTCGAAACCAACCCCTGTGGCCCCTGTGTCACATTAAGTTCAGAGATAGTGCCCTTCGGCCCACTGCGTCCGCACAGACCAGCGATCCCCCACACACTATCCCACAAATGCTAAGCTTATACCAAGCCTATCAACCTCAAGTTAGGGTTAGGGTTTCCTACAGGTTTGTATAAATTGTCCCAAGCGTGTGTGGGATAGTGTGCGGGGTATCGCTGGTCACCGGCTTGGGCCTGGCAGGAGGGGGGGTAGTGAGGGCACGCGGCGTGGGCGGGAAAGGCAAGGGTGGGGGTCGAGGGACCGGCGGGGGGGTGTGAGGGCCCGGCGGGGTTTGTGAAAGGCGATGGGGGGTGTGGGAAATGTGAGGGTGGGGGGTGAGGGACCGTCGGATTGGGGGGGGGTGGCGTGGACCCGGCCGGAGCAGCGCCTGGTGTCGGGTCATCATGGCCGCTGCCAGGACTGGGTTCAGATTCAGTGGTTCCCGCTTCCCGCCCGGCGACGGGAGAACGGTCACCCCGGACCGACCGCTGGCCACCCGGCTGACCGACGGCGACATGGAGCCGATGGACCTGGCGGGCATACACCGCACCCCCCCCCCCCCCCCCCCGGGCCCGGAGAAACGGGAACTCCTTTTTTTCCCCAAACCATCCCGCGGGTCGGATTGGACCCTTTGCAGGTAGTTTAACACCCCTGATATAAAACAAACAGATTCCCCCTCCCCGCAACGCAATGCAATATTTCACGGTCCCACTCACCCAAACTAGGCCCGGAGTGTCGAGGCGATGCATTGAAAATGGCGGTGATCTGATCCCGCCCACTGCGCACACGCGGAGAGACGGTATCATTTTGCGTCGCTTCTGCGTCTTTCATCACCAGCTTCTCCCCACTGCGCAGGCGCGGATGGTCGCAAATATATTTTTTCAAATCATCCCGCAGGCCGGAACCAGATTTTCCTGAATTTCGCGTAAATTCCTTCAAAGTGGAAATACTGATTGCGCTCCAATTTATTATTTTTTTCCCACGGAATTTTTTTTACTCTGGAAAAAAAGGGAGGTGCGATAGCACTCAACGCACCCCCCCCCCCCTTCGGACGGACATGGCTCATATGTTTAGTGATGGGAAATTATTTTTTGTGTTGTGCAAACATGCAATTTTAACAAATTATTTTGTGACCTGCTTTAACTATCTCTTCTGTCTAATAGATTAGCAAAGCTGTCAGAGAATGTTCCTACAACTACATTTTTAGCTGGATTTTATAATCAGTACATCTTGAAATATTAAGGTCAAGTACCCACATACAGTGCAGTAAAATACAAATGGCATTTTTGGTTATTCCTCAATACTTGCAGACCAGCAATGGTGTAACAGATCAAATGTTGAAGATAGTAATACCAAGAATTGATTTCCCCCCTTTTTCAGCATCACCAGTAAATTTATATCAGAAAAACTAATTGATATAAAGGCTGATAAGATTCCAAGACCCAAAGAGTAGGAGTTAACGGGTCCTTTTCAGAATGGCAGCCAGTGACTAGTGGGGTACCGCAAGGCTCAGTGCTGGGACCCCAGCTATTTACAATATATATTAATGATTTGGACGAGGGAATTGAATGCAACATTTTTAGTTGCCAAGGGGATAAGGGGCTACGGGGAGAGGGCAGGGATATGGACCTAGGTAGGGTTAGTATAGTAAGACCTGAGTGATCTCCTGGACAAGTGTCGATCGCCTGGATTGGGGTCGGAGAGGAATTTCCCGGATTTTTTTCCCGAATTGGACCTGGGTTTTTATCCGGTTTTTTGCCTCCCCCAGGAGATCACGCGGTTCTTGGGGTGGAGAGGGGTGATAGCGGTATAAGGGGAGGGTAGTGTCTTGTGTTCTGTGTCTTGTGTCTACTGTTTGTGGGTAGGGGTGTTTGTTTGGTGTTCAGCCATGAGCGAATGGCGGTGCGGGCTCGATGGACCTGGTGGTCTGCTCTCGCACCTACTTTCTATGATTCTATGAACATCTCCAACATCTCCAAGTTTGCGGATGACACTAAGCTGGGGGGGCAGTGTTAGCTGTGAGGAGGATGCTAGGAGGCTGCAAGGTGACTTGGATAGGCTGGGTGAGTGGGCAAATGCATGGAAGATGCAGTATAATGTGGATAAATGTGAGGTTATCCACTTTGGTGGCAAAAACAGGAAAGTAGACTATTACCTGAATGGTGGCCGATTAGGAAAAGGGGAGATGCAATGAGACCTGGGTGTCATGGTACACCAGTCATTGAAAGTAGGCATGCAGGTGCAGCAGGCAGTGAAGAAAGCGAATGGTATGTTAGCATTCATAGCAAAAGAATTTGAGTATAGGAGCAGGGAGGTTCTACTGCAGTTGTACAGGGTCTTGGTGAGACCACACCTGGAGTATTGCGTACAGTTTTGGTCTCCTAATCTGAGGAAGGAAATTCTTGCCATAGAGGGAGTACAGAGAAGGTTCATCAGACTGATTCCTGGGATGTCAGGACTTTCATATGAAGAAAGACTGGATAGACTTGACTTGTACTCGCTAGAATTTGGAAGATTGAGGGGGGATCTTATAGAAACTTACATAGTTCTTAAGGGGTTGGACAGGCTAGATGCAGGAAGATTGTTCCCAATGTTGGGGAAGTCCAGAACAAGGGGTCACAGTTTAAGGATAAAGGGGAAATCTTTTGGGACTGAGATGAGAAAAACATTTTTTACACAGAGAGTGGTGAATCTCTGGAATTCTCTGCCACAGAATGTAGTTGAGGCCAGTTCATTGGCTATATTTAAGAGGGAGTTAGATGTGGTCTTGTGGCTAAAGGGATCAGGGGTTATGGAGAGAAAGCAGGTACAGGATACTGAGTTGGATGATCAGCCATGATCATATTGAATGGCGGTGCAGGCTCGAAGGGCCGAATGGCCTACTCCTGCATCTATTTTTTATGTTTCTATGTTTCTATGACCCAATAGTTTGCATCCTGCTATCCAGAAGAAGTGTTTAGTTTAGTTTAGAGATACAGCCTGGAAACAGGCTCTTCAGCCCACCGAGTCCACGCCAACCAGCGATCCCCGCACATTAACACTACCCTATACACACTAGGGACAATTTTACATTTACCAAGCCAATTAACCTAGAAACCTGTATGTCTTTGGAGTGCGGGAGGAAACTGAAGACCTTAGAGAATACCCACGCAGGTCACGGGGAGAATGTCCAAACTCTGTACAGACAGCACCCGTAGTCAGGATCGAACCAGATCTCTAGCGCTGTAAGGCAGTAGCTCTACCTCTACTCCACTGATTCAGTGGGATACTCTGTGATCTGGCAACAAAGCCTCAGAATAAGATGGGACCAATGTAAGACTGATATAAAGAATTTATTATCTTAAAGTGTCTTTGGAATTCCTTCCTCCAGAAAGCTGTGAAGGTTGAATCATTGAATGTGTTCAAAACTGAGATCAATAGCTTTTTCAATTAGTAAGTAAAATCGAACATGATGGAGAGAGTATGGGAAAGAGGGCAGGCTATGTTGGAACATCCATGATCTTATGTAAATAACTATATTTACGAGGTTTATATTCAATGTGTATTTTGACACTGGACTCATATTTAGGTTTTACCTGTTATGAATGTAATCCTGATCCGTATGTATCAATATCATTGTTATGTTTATCATTATCTTTTGTTGTTGTTTTGTTTTGTTTTTGAAAAAAAACTAATAAAAATATTTTAAAAGAAAGAAAGGAAGTGCTCTCTCTGTTGGGATGCCCAATATACCCCATGCATTCAATGCCTCGACTCCTTTTGTCTGCTGGGAGATGAAGCTGCTGGTGTCTTCCTTGTGACGTTGCAGGTCCTCTATTTTTCTCAGGCTCTGGGCACTGTCATGGTCCACAATAGTCATGTTGTGTATCTGCTGCCTGGCTCCATGGAGAGTGTCCCTTTAAGTGCTGGTGCTGTATTCTGCTGGCTAGTTTATGTAGCACATACCGATGAAAACCCTTGCATTCTGGGCAGGTGTTTTCGAGAACCCTAAGACCAATGCACTCAGTATCATCTCATTGCAGAAGACCAATAGAATTTTCCTCAACAAGTCTGTTGCCTGTGTAACTCCCATTGTATCAATGTCTGATGATTAAGAAGAAAATGCAGATTCTGGTTTATACCGAAAATAGACACAAAAAGTTGGAGGAACTCAGTGGGTCAGGCAACATCTCTGGAGAAAATGAATAAATTACATTTCTGGCTGGACATTTCTTGTTTCCAGTGATGCTGCCATCCCACTGTGTTACTCCAACATTTTATGTCTATCTTAGTGCTTTGATGTTCATGACAGGAGTGTAAATTGGTGGGAGAGCCAGATAACTAAAAGTGGTCTTGGTCCTCCAGGTTACATTAATCCAAATGGTCTCTGTGTGTGGAAGATGTCTGGCAACATGTGTACCTTTAGCGTGGAGATGATGAGGAATTTCTTTAGCCAGAGGGTGATGAATGTGTGGAATTCATTGCCACAGATGGCTGTGAAGGCCAAGTCATTGGGCATTTTTAAAGCCGAGATTGACAGGTTCTTGATTAGTACGGGTGTCAAAGGTAATGGAGGGAGGCAGGAGAATGCGGTTGAGAGAGAAAGACAGATCAACCATGATTGAATGGCAGAGTAAACTTGAAGGGCCGAATGACCTATTTCTGCTCTTATGACGTAAATTTATGACAGGAAATATCTGATGATCCACAATTAACTGCTCATGTACGGAGTGGAAATTCTTTCTGCTGGGGATAGGTCAGGTTATTGATGGGAGCTTTTATGGTCAGTTATGTATAGTCATTAATGTGGGAAGTCATTAATGCCAGGACTTCCCAGTTTTCAAGATGCCACTTGCCCCTCACTGAAATCAAAAGAGAAGAGATACCTTTTCCGGAAATACACTAACGGCGTGACCTCTCTAATGGCGCAAGTTAGTGAACCTGTGGCCTGCAAGCTGAAAGCTACACTGACTTTGAATTCGATGGAATGAGCAGCCTAGGACCGAACATCTTCCTGCAGCATTTCAATCTGAGCCTGAAAAAATTCTTTAACAAAGAAAACTTTTGTAGTTTAGTTTAGTTTTTCAGTCTTCACTGACACTACTGATCTGATTGATGGATTAATTAATTTAAAAGCATGGAAACAGGCTCTTCGACCAACTGAGTCCACACCAACAATTGATCACCCGTTCATACTTGCTCTATGGTATCCCATTTTCGCATTCACTCCCAACACACTGGCGCAATTTACAGGGACAACTTGGGATGTCGGGAACACTCAGCAAGTCAGCCAGTATCTGTGGAAAAATAACATGCTAACATTCCGGGGTATGGCCCATTCACCGGAAATTGGACAGGGGGTGATCACATTTCAGAGTGGGTCAGGGAGGGCGGAACAGAATAAAGTGAGTATCTGATATTCTGGGTCCAGAGTTGTCATGGAACTACGCTGTTATTGAACCCATCTAGTTGACAGATTAATAAGGGCATTTAGAGAGAAAAAGAAAGAGAGAGGGAGAAAAAAACCCAAATTGTCTGATCTATAGAAAGGCCTCATAGATGGGCATTAATGCCAGAGATGTCCCAAAGATGTGTGGGTTTGGAGGCTAATTGGCCCCTGTAAAGTGTGTTGGGAGTGAATGTGAAAATAGGATAACACAGAGCTAGTAGGAACGGGTGAGTAGTGGTTGGTGAGGACTTGGTTAAGCGAAGAGCCTGTTTCCATGCTTTATCCGTCAATTAATCAATCGATCAGATCAGTAGTGTCAGTGAAGACTGAAAATCTAAATTAATATTACCAATGAATAACCTACAGCGGAGCTGGAGAGTTGGTTCAAGTGTAGTTTGTGGGCTCTGGATGGTGTTTGAACAGCCTGCAGTGAGTTTTGAAACTTCCCAGTCAAACAGCTTGATATCGGTAGACTCCCATAAAAGAACCGCAAAAGCGTAATTTGCTTCTGGTTATATTGCATCCAAAGAGGATGTAGGTTGTCCCCATAAAACTCCTTTAGATGTTGGTAATGGAAAAACATTTTGTAAATAATTATATAATTAGACATACATCTGATGCTAGGGAAATAGACTTGTCAGGCTTGCTAACATGAATAGCTTGCATTGGAGTGCCTGCTCCAGTTTCTTTACGGGCACAGTTTCATCCAGTATCTAATCCAAGTTAAATCACTTTTATGTGCAATCTGCACATAGTAAAATGGGTCATAATCAACGCAATTTTGAGGAACCAGCTTTCATTTGAAGTCTCTGCAAAACATATTGAATTGGGCAACTTGGATGTAATTTCTTCGAGGTTCCTTCTTTCAGTTGCTGGACAGCCTTGGTAAGATTCAGATTCTACAGATTTGGTGCCATGAAGCATCTGTTTCTTGCACCACCATGTCATACAGTCATTACGGAATGTCAGGGCTCAGCTGTGGAGTTACACTGACAACATTGCAGATAACTCATATTTATGTTCTACCTGCCATGAAGTAATGGTAATATTGCTGACACAAATGCACATATCACTCCGAGGTGTTCATTGTAAACTGAAACTATTCAACTTAGCCAAAGCCTATGTGGGAGTTATTTGAAAATATGTTTTTATTGTTTGCATCTGAATTTATTATTCAGTGCAGTAACTGTAATATTTAGGTGCCAGTTATATAAACATGGAGGTGAACATGCATACCTATTTGCTCCACTACTACCCTAATGCAATCTATTACCCTACATCAAATAAATGGTTTAGAAATTCCATTAAACATAATAACATAGGAACAGGAATAAGTCATTAAGCCTGTTGATCCATTCTGCCTTTCAATGAGATCATGAATAATTAATCCTCAACTCCACAAGGAAATGTTTAATTTATTTAAAATTAGGGTTAGGTTTAGCTTTATTATGTTCATGTGTGCTAAGGTAGAGTAAAAAGCTTTAGAAATAAGGAACTGCAGATGCTGGTGACTACACAAAAGGACACAAAGTGCTGGAGTAACTCAGCAGGTCAGGCAGCATCTCTGGAGACCATGGAGATATTTATGTCCTGGGCCTCCTCCATTGACAAAGTGAATTCTCCAATTGTAGGTAACCTCCAACTGTATCCCTTTGTTATAACCTCTTCCCCAGCCAACAATAGGCCATTATGGGCTCCACCCTTCCTTGGTCATCTGTTGCTGGCCCTGCTTTGTTCTGGCATTTTCTTAACACCAGTTTCCTCCCCTTTACTTTCAATCTGAAGACGGGTCCCAACTCGAAATGTCACCTGTCCCTTTTTCTCCAGAAATGCTACCTGACCTGCTGAATTACTCAAGCACTTTGTATCAACAGAGAAACACTTTGTTCTGCATGCTATCCAATCAGATCAAATAATACTATACATAAATACAATCACATCAAACTCAAATGCAATAGGTAGAGCAAAGTCAAAGATACAGAGTGCAGAATATAGTACTTAGCGTTGTAGTGCAATAGTTCCTTGGACAAAGTCCAATGGCCGCAATGGGGTAATGGGGAATCGGACAGTATCCAAGCTGATGGAATCCTGATAACAGGGGGGAAGAAGCCATTCCGAAGGCTGGTGGCACGCACTTTCAAACTACTGAATCTTTTGCCCGACAGGAGCAGGGAGAAGCAGGAATGGCTTGGGTAGGAAAAACTGTTGATTATGTTGCCTGTTTTTGAGGAAACATGAAGTGCAGATGGTGGTTAATCATGGGGAGTCTGGTTGGTGTGACGCACTGGGCTTCATTTACAACTCCCTGCAGTTTCTTACGGTCTTTGGCAAAGCTATTCCCAAGCCAAGCTCTGATGCAAACTGACAATATGCTTTCTCTGATGCATCTGTACAATTTTGTAATTCATTGGAGATGCCAAATTTCCTCAGTCACCTAATGAAGAAGAGGCATTGGTGAGCCTTCTTGATGTCACATCATTATAGTTGGTCCACGACAGGACAGTGATAATATTAATGTCAAGGAACTTGAAGCTCTCAATCCTTTCCACTTCGACACCGTTGATGCTAATTGGAGCATGTACACCTAGTTTCATGAAACTTACAACTAGCTCCTTCACCTTGCTGACATTGAGGGAGCAGATATTGTCTTGACACCATGTTACCAAAGATAGACATAAAGTGCTGAAGTAACAGCGGGTCAGGCAGCATCTCTGGAGAAAAAGGATAGGTAACATTTCGGGTCGGAACCATTCTTCAGACTGAAGAACCCTTCTTCAACCCTTAGCAATCTGAAGAAGGGTTCTGACCCGAAACATTACCCATCCCGTTTCTCCAGAGATGCTGCCTGATCCGCTGAGTTACACCTGCACATGGTGGAGCTATAGTCAATAAATATATATCCCAATTGAAAGTACTTCTGTCTCAGTCATGAAAGTTCTAAGTGTCCCAGTTTTCACAGCATTTAGGAAGATAAATTTTCATCATCCCTCATGTGAAAAAGTGCTGCCTGATTTTCCTCCGAAATAGCCTTCCTCTCATTTTAGGATCATGTTTTTGATCTCTCCATCAGGCAAAATAATTTATCGGCATGTACCTTAGAAAACTCTTTAAATATTTGAACAGATCTGCAAATATTTGAACAGATCTTTGATATCACGGGTAGAAGCCAGGTTCTCGTACTTCGTACATCTTAACTGAAGCCCCGTTCTGGAAAATAGCCCACTTTAAAAGGAAAGAACACCCTTCCATACCATGATGATACCACCAGGGGCGCCGCACGATTGGCAACCCCGCCAACAGTCTGTCTGTTTTTTCATATTTTATTGTTATTTTTAATGTGTTTCGAAGTTTGTGTAAATGTTCTCCGGTTTGTTTATTGTGGGGGGAAGGGTTTGGGGTTGGGGGGAACTTTTTTTCAATCTCCTACCTTGCCAGAGATGTGGTTGTTTTCCGGATCGTATCTCTGGTCGCTCTGCGGCCGAAAATTGTGGAGCTGGAGGCATTGCTCGGGACTGACTTCAAGATTCAAGATTCAAGATTCAAGAGAGTTTATTGTCATGTGTCCCACATAGGACAAATAAATTCTTGCTTTGCTTCAGCACAACAGAATATAGAAGGCATGAATACAGAACAGATCAGTGAGTCCATATACTATTGTATAAATATGTACACACATGAATAAATAAAACAGATAATGTGCAAATAAACTGATAATGGGCTATTAATGTTCAGAGTTTTGTTTGAGTTGAGTTCAATAGCCTGATGGCTGTGGGGAAGTAGCTGTTTCTGAACCTGGACTTTGCAGTCTTCAGGCTCCTGTACCTTCTACCTGAAGGTAGCGGGAAGATGAGTGTGTGGCCATGATGATGTGGGTCTTTGATGATGCTGCCAGCCTTTTTGAGGCAGCGACTGCGATAGATCCCCTCGATGGTAGGGAGGTCAGAGCCGATGATGGACTGGGCAGTGTTTACTACTTTTTGTAGTCTTTTTCGCTCCTGGGCACTTTGAGCGTGCGTGTATTTGTTTAACGTGGGGCGACTGGTGCACAGATAGCTACCACATGGTCCTTGACAGATCTGGGTCAGAATCCAGTGGCATGGAATCCAAGATGACCAGGGACCCTTTTCTGCTGCAGCCTTCATCCGCCTTCCCAGCCGTTGTGACGCTCCACTAAAGTCAGCCATCATCCTCCGCCTGTTCCACCGTTGAGGTCTTGGTTGGATTACTCTTTGTCAGAGACCTCCCCCTCGACCTTACCGCCATGAGTGACCCTACCAGGAGCATAGCTCCAGAAGGCATCGCTCTCAGGAGCACACAAGCTTCTCCACCATGACAAGGTGACAATCCACGGAGACATATAGCCGGTGAGCTGTAGATGCTAATTTGCCTCTCTTCTGTACCTTGCTAACACTGGGAGAATGAGGAGACATCTCCTCCTGGGTGGAGATGGGGAACAGGACAAGACTGGAAGGTGAGATCAGGTTCTGACCTGCGAGGATAGATTTGAATGGTGTCATACTGTCAGACAGCGTGGAAACAGGCAACTTTGACCCAACTTGCCAATGGCGACCTACATGTCCCATCTACACAAAGAGTCACAGTCATAGAGTGAGATCAAGTCAGGATGGGGAGATTGGATATTGGACTGTGCGGTCAACCCAGGATGATGAGAACATCTGTTTGTCTAAGTCAGATCCTGTACTGGATGTGGTGTAGACACAGGCTGCAGAACCAACACAAGCCAGGGGCAGCTTGTTTTGAGGCCTGTCTGGAAATCATCTCAGGGAGGCCGTAGTCAACAAGCAAAGGCTAAAATGGCAACAGCCCACTTGCGTCAGTTCTGACTGAAACCATCCTTTGGTTAGCATGTGTAGCCCAGCCAGCAGTTTTGAAAATATTCAATGCATCAGAGAAAAATGCCCATCATATATATTTCCCTTTTGAAATAAGTATCAAATATTTGGCACTGCAGCTTAAGCGTATGCGAGAGCTTGTCAGCATTTCTTCAACTGTCACCTTAGAAGGATGAGAGGGTATCTTATAGAAACATATACAATTATTAAGGGATTGGACACGTTAGATGCAGGAAACATGTTCCCGATGTTGGGGGAGTCCGGAACCAGGGGACACAGTTTAAGAATAAGGGGTAGGTCATTTAGAATTGAGATGAGGAAAAACGTTTTCACACAGAGAGCTGTGAATTTGTGGAATTCTCTGCCTCAGAAGGCAGTGGAGGCCTATTCACTGGATGCATTCAAAATAGAGTTAGATAGAGCTCTTAGGGCTAGCGGAATCAAGGGATATGGGGAGAAGGCAGGAACGGGGAACAAATTGTGGATGATCAGCCATGATCACATTGAATGCTGGCTCAAAGCACCTATTTTCTATGTATCTATGTATCTATGTCGCAGGCTACATTTAGATTAGTTAAAATACTTGAATATATTATCAGGAAGTCAAGTAGGGTAGCACATAATAGGTAAATGGTAGGGCATTAAGGAATGTTGATGAACAGAGCGTGCTGCATTCCCTGAAAACGGTCCCTATAATGATTTATCAAGCAATGTTCTCTATGTGTATATCAAGAAATCTGAGTTAAAATTGGATGCCAATCCTTCTCTCACCAACAAAAATAAAGAATACAATATATAGTAAAAATCCAATTATTCATAGTACAATTAGAATTTGGAAACAAATAAAATTAACGTTAAAATTAAGAAATCTATCACTACTCTCTGCTATAATGAATAACCCTGCGTTTAAACCTTCTATGATAGATAGAGCTTTTATAAATTGGGAAAGAGTAGGAATTAAAACATTTGGAGAGATGTATGATAATGGAAGTTTTTTAACATTTAATCAATTACAACTTAAATACAACTTGAATAGTAATCAATATTTTAAATATTTTCAACTACGTGATTATTTGAAAAGTATACACGAGAATATCAAAACATGTCTCCTGACCTATTAGATGGGATAATGAATATAAAAGCGGAATCAGCTAATTTAATATCATACCTATATAACCATTTTAAACATAGAAATTCCAGCATCGGATGGGATTAGAAGAGAATGGGAACAGGAACTAGCTATAAAAATCTCGAAAGAGAGTTGGGATAGACATCTATTATATGTGCATAAATGTTCGATTAACGTAAGACATACTTTGATTCAATTTAAAATTTTACATAGATTATATTATTCAAAAGCTAAATTAAGTAAATTTTACCCTAATACCTCAGCTAACTGTGATAAATGCCTAGTCCAAGAATCAACTATAGCACATTCTTTTGTCTTTTGTATAAAAATTCAAAAATTTTGGAATGAAATTTTTGAAATTTTCTCTAAATTATTTAAAATAAAATTGAAACCGAATGCAGAATTGATTATTTTTGGAACAACAGAAGCAAGTTTGGAGCTGATTGCGTTTCAAAGGAGTTTTCTTAGTTATGGTTTATTAATGGCAAAAAAATTGATATTGAAATTTTGGAAAAATGCTCCTACACCAACAATAAAAATGTGGACCTAATATGTCGGAATTGTTACATTTAGAAGATATGAGATTCCTCCTAGCAGGTAAACAAGACCAATTCCAAAAGATTTGGTCGCCATATATCGACTTATTACAAACATAGGGTGCAACAAAATGTTGATAATAAATGGTTTTAGGACCTGGCGAGGGGTGAGTAAAGATAAGAAGTAGGTGCATCCCTTTCATATTGTCCTATCTTATTTTCTTTTTTCTCTTTTTTTCTTTTCTTCTTTAACTACTTCTTGTGGTTTAGGTTCACAAGAGTGTTCCTGGACCACTTTCATTCACTCACTGACTATCTTTGCTAGCTCTTTCTATCCTTTTTTCTATTAAAGTTGAAAAACAGAAGTGGTACAAGAATTGTATAAAATTATGTTATGTTATTGCAGATAACTGTAATGTAAAATACTTCTAATAAAAAATTTAAAATAAATTAAAAAAAAAGAAATCTGAGTTAAAAATAAATAATTTGGCCGGTACAGCGGCAGAATGGTAGAGTTGCTGCCTTACAGTACCAGTCCCAGGTTCGAACCTGACTACGGTTGTTGTCTGTATGGAGTTTGTACATTCTCCCTGTGACTGCATGGGTTTACTTCGGGTGCTCCAGTTTACTCCCACATTCCAAAGATGTACAGTGCAAGTTTGAAGGTTATTTAGCTTTGGTAAATTGTAAAATTTCCCTTGTGTGTGTAGGTTAGTGTAAGGGGTGATTCGATGGACTCGATGGGCCGAAGGGCCTGTTTCCACACTGTATCTCTAAAGTTTAAGATATAAAGTCTAATTTTGTTTACTTTATTCACATAAATTTCATGAACATTTTATTTATTCTGTATCCCATAGTTCTTGGTAATGATTTATGATTGTGTAAGGGTTAATTTCCGTTAAACTATTTGCTTGGGTTACTTGTACATGAAATTACAAGAGGTTATCATAGAAGAGATAGTCAAAATCTTTTTCCTATGTTAGGGCCATCAGAAACAAGAGGGATTAGATTTAAGGTGAGACCAGAGAGTTTTAAATGTAATCTGAGGGTTACATTTTTTACACAGAGAAAAAATGATAAGTGGAACATGCTGTTTGAGGAGGTAGTGGAGTCAGACACAGTCACTGGTTTTATAATGCATTCATTCAGACTCTTAAATAGGCAAGGTAAGTAAATATATCGTCTTAATGTGTGCAAATAGGATTAGTGTATATGAATGTGCATAAATGCTAGGATGGACTTGGTGAGCGGAAGGATCCGTTTATGTGCTGTATGACTTTTGTGCTCTCTTTAAACAGACCTGCCAAGACGGCAGGGAAATGACAAATTCTACATGTTCCTGCCACAGTCAAACCACACATCAAGTGGCTTGGCAATGCTGAAGTTGTGCCTTGAGCCAGCAGCATCTGCATTGAATGAAGGACTCTGAGATATCAGGCTTTTGGGGTAAACATTTTGTTATGAAATGGAAAAATTATCCTGGGGAGAAAAGGGTTTCAAAGATACCTCAGGAATCAATCCCATGGCTGTGATTTGAGTTGCACAGGTGACAACTGGTAACCTGGGAACCGTAGCCAGCTTGATTGTCAGAACAGAGAAAAGTACAAAATTACAAATTGCTAATAACCCTGACTTAATACAGTAGCATAAAACAAAATTGTCTAATTTAAACATCTCGTAATTATCAGTTATGCTAATGCCACTGGAAATGAAAAAGAGGGCAGCTGTAAAATATTCTGGCCATTTACTGTAATCCTGTACGCACTACTGAAAAGTCCAATAATGGATCAGAATCTCAGCAGAATATTTTCTATTCTGACCAAAATGAAAAGGTATATCAGTAACACAAGTGGTCTTGTGGTATATTTGAGGGGTCAGTTATATTGATGTGAGGGTTTGGCTGTACTTATCTTTGGACTTTGATGCCACTATATTCCCCCGAGATGCATTATTTTTTTAACTCGGATAAATGTAATATTCTTGTGGGTCTCATGTGATTTGTTGAATGAGACTGCAGAAGCACAAGCTCAGAAAATCAACACTAAGTTGATTTGTTTTTCAATTAAATAAAAGTAGGTTTAATTCTGGCTCCGCATTTTTCCAGACATTAAACTATCATTAGTGAATGGCCTATTGTGCTTGTGCAGAACCAGGCTTTGCAGACCAACTGTTCCCTATACACAACATTGGTTTACCTTCATGTCTTAAAGTACGATTGTGTGGCAATGCTCTGTTCCAGAGCTGTCTCAGCATGCTTCAGTATCACATGCGGTTCAAATTGTTGTGGGGAGTTAAATCAACCTCTCTCATTGAACTGCCTTTCCTTCATGCACTTTGCCATTGATGAGTGCAGGAGGAGAACCAGCTAAATATAGGTTCAGGTTGTGCAACAGGTGAGATGAAGGAGAAGCAGGTGCAAAAAAGAACCAAGTAAACTCTGGGTTCAGATTGTGCAACGGGTAAGGAGGGAGAAGCTGGGATAAAAATAGGTCGTAAACTGAAGGAAGACCTTCTGGCCTGGAGATTGCTAGTTAAGGGTGGGATGTTTGACAGATCAATTATTGGTTTGTGGGAAGGGGTGGTGGGAGAGGGTCTTGAAGCTGGTAGAGCATACAGATTGTTCATAACTGGACAGTGAGGCTGAGGTGCCTAAGACATACCTGAATCATCATATTGTTTAAAGTGGACCCTCCTGAGCTGTGTTCCGAACACCGAACTCTGAAAGGAAAGTTGTGGAGTGCCTTATTTTAGTGAGCTGTGCAATTCATTTTAAAGGAAGAATCGAACGCAAAGAAATTATTGGGATATTTTTTGTTTAATTTATTCAACTTTTGGGATCCGAGTGTCACTATCAAGGCCAGAATTTATTGCCCATACAAGCAATGCTCTTCTGTGCTTTTTGGTGGTGAAGAGCAGAGGTTGGAGAGATCTGTTTCCGCTTGATGCCCATTCTACACCATCTGAGGAGTTGATGGTGAGCCATATTCCTGAACTGCTTTGAGCAAAGATACTCCTACCATTCATGGATTTAGAACCAACGTCAATGAAGCAGTGGTACTTTTCCCAAGTCAGGACAGTGCGTAACAATGCTCTCCTTATGCTTTTTGGTAGTGATAAGCACAGGTCCAAGAGGTTCTGTTTCCCCTTGACACCCATTGACATCAGTCCTCGATGCTACACTCGGTCAAATACTATCCTGATAATATGGGTCTGAAGAAGGGTCTCCACCTGAAACGTCACCTATTTCCTTCGCTCCATAGATGCTGCCTCACCCGCTGAGTTTCTCCAGCATTTTTGTCTACCTTCGATTTTCCAGCATCTGCAGTTCCCTCTTAGACAACTGATAATAAGTGACATCATTTTTATTTCACTCTGGACCAAGGTTGATAGGAGGTCGTTGGAACTGGGCAAAAATCATATCAAGTATCAATAAGCAGGTTAGTAGCAAGTAAGGTGAAAGCTGAAGCAACAATGTGTCAGCACCAACAGAGATCTATCAAATAGCCCAGAACCACAATCAATCTGTGATGCACAGGCTGCCAGGAGCTTCTTTGTGAGCCCACATTGCATGAGTTCATAGAATATCCCACAAAAATAGGTCAAGCTGTATCCTGTTTGATTTATATAAACAATTCTCTCTGCTCTCAGCCTGGTTGAGAAGTTAATTACAGAAGGACCCCTTAGCTCATCATAGCATGCTGAGATAGAAAGTTAGGTCTTTGTGAAGTTTTAATATTAGTTTTAGAGATACAGCGTGGAAACAGGCCCTTCAGCCCACCGAGTCCGTGTCGACCAGCAATCCCAATACATTAACACTACCCTGCACACACGAGGGACAATTTACACTAATACCATGCCAATTAACCTGGAAACATGTACGTGTTTGCTGTGTGGGAGGAAACCGAAGATCTCGGAGAAAACCCACGCAGGTCATGGGGTGAACGTATAATCTCCGTACAGACAGCACCCGTAGTCGGGATCAAACCGGGTCTGTAAAGCAGTAACTTGACCGCTGCACCACCGTGCCTGAAGTTTGGTCAAACTGTTGATTCATCAGAAGTTGAGGCACCCTGTGACAGGACAGCTATGTTCATGATTTACCGAGAGTGGGAGCACATTTACCTGTGAGTTGCTGCTTTGTGTTGAACCTATGTCCAGGTCTCTGACATCTGAGCACACATATATTGCAACTCGGAAGGCAGAGATCAGTTGGCAACCAAAGTCGGATCAATATGAGTCCAGTGCCACAGCACAGAATGACTGAGCTGAGGGACTGGGAGCAAATTCCATCAGGCACCTTGCTAGGTGTTAGTCCCATTCATTTTAATGGTGTCCATGACTTTGATTAAAATAATAACCTTTCAATATCTAGATATCCATTTATCTCTATTTCGAAAACAATCATTGTCTGTTTGTTCACAGCGCTCATGGATGGAGAATCCCAAATATTCATCAACATTTGAATGAAGAAAATTATTTTCAGTCCTAATTGACAATTATTTTTACATTTTGAGACTGTACTTTGTTCCAGACTTCTTAGCCAGGGAATCATCCCTCTGCATTGACCCCATCAAGCTATCTTGAAATGTTATACATTCCAATGCAGTCATCTCTCATTTTTTTTAACTCAAAAGAACAGAGACCTGGCCTATTCAATCTGTCCTCCTATGGCAAACCTGTCATCACCAGTCTGATGAATTGTTGCAGCATTCCTTCAGTACTAAATATAACCCTTTTCTGATAAGGAGACTAAAATAGTGCACAATACTTCAATATAGTGTACAATAATTCAATACAATGGTACAGCAACTCTACCGTTGTGCCACTGTGCCACCCCAATTATTTATTTCAATTATTTCAAGATCGAACCCGGGACTCTGGTGCTGTGAGGCAGCAGCTACCAACTAGGCCACCCATTATGTTTAAGAAGGAACTGCAGATGCTGGAAAATCAAAGGTAGACAAAAGTGCTGGAGAAATGTGCTGAAGTGCTGAAGAAGGGTTTCGGCCCGAAACGTTGCCTATTTCCTTTGCTCCATAGATGCTGCTGCACCCGCTGAGTTTCTCCAGCACTTCTGTCTACCGTCAGGCCACCCATTATGTTCTTGCCCACTTCCTCAGTTTGTCTACCTAAGTCTTTATGCCTAATTACATTTGGTCCCCTCATCCAAATTGTCAATACAGATTGTGAATAGTCTGGGCCCAAGTATTTGACACTGTTGTACCCTCTAGTCACAGCCTGCCAACCTAAGAAAAATTATCCACCATCTACCTCATTATGGATTTGTGGGTGCCCATGAATATGTTTATGTGTTGTGTGGTTGCATGTTTATTGCATATAATTGTACATGCTTATATGTGCATATATGTTGCAGGGAAATTAGTGAGAAATATGATTTTCTATCAACCACCATAGATTAGATGGTTCCATCTCATAAAGAAAATATAAATATTGACATCTGTATGTATATACACTTTATGTGTACTTAAGTATGCAAAAGTGTTTACAAATATGCACATACATGCATTTTCAAGTTTGATGCAATGCCAATGTGTACAAATGCATGTTCATGTGTGTGCATGTGTCTATCTGTGTATATATGTGTGCTCCCTTCTTCCCCTGCATTTTTTCTTGCAACTGCTTCCATCAGCACAGCAACATGCACCAATTTCTGTAATGCCCTGGTTTAGTAGACACCTTTAGGGACTTTTTCCTGATGTCAATTAGCACGGGAATGTACCAACATGTGCTTATCTTTGAAGTAATTATTAGCTGAGCCTTCACAATGTTGCATGCTGAAAATATGTTTAAACATTTTGTATGACGACTGCTATCAAATCTCATGCTTAGATTACTGGTGCAGAAAGAGAAAGTTAACCAGGAGCATTGGGATTAATGCCTATATTTAAGTTTGATCCATTTGTTCCAAATCTACAAAATCAGTGAGAATATAACACCTTGCAACGATGCACTATTTTGATGGCTTCCAAGATAATTACCAAGTGGTGGCCAAATTCCAGATGATTAAGCATGAGCCCACTATTTGGCAGGGACTCACAAAATGTGGCATATGGCAAAACAGCATTATTGTTGATTATATTAAAGGAGGAACTCCTCTGCTTTATTGATTGATAATTCTGTCACATTCCTTTGTTATGGGGCACATAGTACTATTTTACTTCGGAGTCACGTGAGTGACTACGTGAAGAAGCCCGCCAGCCCGCATGCGCGTCAATACGTCTAACGCATTGCGCACGACTGGCTGGGAGGTGCGTCGCTCCTCCAGCGGTAAGTTTAAAAGCCCTACAGGTAAGTTTTAAACTTATTCTGAGGTCGTTTTTCTTCGTTAAAAATCTTGTTACAGCGTTCAAGTTCGAACTAATCATGGAGAAATCCAGGGCGAAGTCCAGATGGGCCGCGGGGAAACCGGCTAAAGAGGACCGCGGGAGTGTGGGTAGCCAGCGGCTGTCGATTTCGCCATCCGAGTCGCTGACGGTGCGGTCAGCGATTTCAGACTTGGTGCTTGCCGATAGCGCCTTGGCAACCCCGAAAAGGGGAAAAGCCAAGAAGAAGTCTGATAGGCCTGTTGACTCAGACGAGTCAGGCCAGGAGGGTTCGCTTCCTACAATGGATAGCGTCTTCGGGTGTTTATCCCGGATGGAGCACCTTATGGAAAGGATGCTCCATCATGATATGCTCCGTGAAACGGAGTTATATCAGCACGGGTCTCCTCGGGGGCCCGCGGCAGCGCCTGGTCCAGGGCTGCATAATGTCTCCCACTCTGTGGAGGGGAGCATACGGGGTCAGTTCTGGCCTGACTCCGAATTTGGAGGTATGTCCGGGGAGAATACAGAATGCACAACATATGTGAGGCACAAGAATTACCTGCCATGGCTTCAAAATTCGCGATACTCTCGCAAACAGGGGAGCCACTGCAAGAGGAACTAGCTGCAAGCATAAATTACCTCACATTGCACCAGCTGCAGGAACAGGTGATGGTGGAAACAACTGCAAAGTATCATACACCTGGAAATTGTGCTTCACTGAACGTGCCGCCTGTGAACAGCTCTATCTGGGGATATATTGGTGGGGGCATCAAAGCCCAGGAGATGAAGCTCCAAAGAATCCTGAAATTGCTGGCTTCAGGCATTACGGCATTCGCCAGGTCTGTGGATGGGGGACCCTTGTCAGATGTACAGCAGGATGCCCTGGCGTTGATGTGCAACGCACATTTAGAAATAAACTGTTTTTGGAAGAACGCCATCCGACCTGCCTTGAACCCCAAATTTGCGGGATTGTGCAGGGCCAGCAATGTCCAGCCACCGAATCTTCTGTTCGGAGAAGATCTACCGAAACAGATTAAGAAGCTGGACAAAGAAGCAAAAGCTGTCGGGCTGATCAAAGCTCCAATGACTAGCAAAGCTTCACCATTTCGGCGGCAGCACCCCTACGCTTCCATCAGCAGTAAGCGGTTCGCTGAAGCTGGTGACAGCTCAAAAAACGAATTCTCTGGGCAGAGATCTTTTTTAGGCCAAGGACCAGGCCGGCCCTTATGGAAGATGTGCAAGCCGCGCACTCCGGCAACCCTACCCCCCAAACCGCGGGGGCAGAAATAGAACCTGCATCAGAGGCCTTTGGGCCTACCATAAAACCACTGGTAACCATGGAGGTAGGTGGGTCTGGTTATTTCCGGAATATGGGGTGTGTGGACCGGTTACAAGTTGGTGGTAGATTACACTTGTTCTTGAATGAATGGCATTGGATAACATCAGATCCGTTTATACTGCACAGTATACAAGGGTTCCAAATTGAATTCCTTCCCAATTCATTGCCACCCACACAGCATACACCAAGCCGGACATTTGTTCATTCCCAACAGGAAGGTTTGGATATACAAGCTGAAATTTACACATTATACACAAAAGGGGTAATCGAGAAGTCGAGTCATGAACATCACCAATTCGTTTCTAATATATTTACCAGAAAAAGAAAGACGGAGGGTGCCGAATCATCCTTGATTTAACTCAACTTAACTCTTATGTGCAGTATAGACATTTAAAAATGGAAAACTTTGTTACTGCCAAACAACTGATTTCCAAAGGATGCTTTATGGCATGCATCGATCTCAAAGATTATTGAAACCGGTGCTTGGGCTACTTAGAGCTCAAAATCACTGTCATGGCATACTTGGATGATATCCTAATCATATGGAAAATGCTGAAATTAGCTAAATTAGCTGTTTCAGCCACAAAACTCACATTTTAGAAATTGGGGTTTCTCATCCATCCAGTTAAATCCAAGATGATACCAACTAGAGTTATTGATTATTTGGGATTTACCATTAACTCTATTAATATGTCTGTGACTCTGCCCTGGGGCAAGAGGTTAGAATTAATAGAAGCCTGTAACAACCTTGTTGTTATGGAGCAACCATGCATTCGACAAGTAGCCAGTGTAATTGGCAAATTAGTGGCTGTTTTTCCAGCTGCACAATTTGGGCTTTTGCATTATCAAAATTTACAACGTGCAAAGGAGCAAGCTCTCAAATACCATTTAGATCATTTTAACAGATCTATGCGGTTACCAGCTGAAGCTATATCAGAGTTACAATGGTGGACGACCAATATTCGGCGTTGCTCCAGTAACATTTTGGTCAGCAAACCTTCAGTTATATTACAAACTGATGCTAGTGCTCAAGGATGGGGAGCTACCAATACCATCTCTAGTTGTGGTGGCCGATGGGATGTGCATGAGTAATCAATTCTTCAGTTACATGGTATTAACTACCTAGAGATGCTGGGGGCATTCTATGGGTTGAAAGCTTATTGTGGGAATATGCATCATCTGCATGTTCAACTACAGATTGGCAACACTACAGCGGTGGCATATATTAATCACATGGGTGGAATCAAGTCAGTATCCTGTGATAATTTAGCTAACATTATTTGGCACTGGTGTATCGAAAGAAGCATTTGGATTTCAGCTACCTACTTGCCGGGTAGGTTTAATATGGTGGCGGACACCAGGTCACGAAAATTTAATGACAACATAAAATGGATGTTGGATCATAAAGTGTTTAACGACATTGTTGCTCGGTATGGAACACAAGATATCGATTTGTTTGCATCTAAGCTCAATCACCAGTTACCAAAGTATGTTGCATGGGAGCCAGACCCAGGGGCAGTGGCGATAGATGCATTCTCGCTACACTGGTGAGGAATGTTTTTTTATGCATTCCCTCCATTTTGCCTCATCAGTCGGTGCTTGCAAAAAATACAGCAAGATTCCGCTTCAGGCATTTTGGTAGTGCCTGATTGGCCTACACAGCCATGGTTCCCACTGATATTGGGAATGATAACAGAACCGTATATGGTTATTTCCAAACGCAAACATTTGCTGGTCCATCCCGTGACTCGGGAAGGCCATCCGCTGCATGAATTTCTTGATTTGCAGATTTTAAGAAGACCTTTCCTGGGGCTCAGATTGTTAGATCGAACTGTGGACGTGATCACTGCGGCTTGGAGGGATAGCACCAAGAAGCAGTACATCTCTTACATCAAGAGATGGGAGGTGTTCTGTTCACAGTCCAACATAACGTATGACACAGCATGTATAACTGATGTCTTGGAATTTCTCTCAAAACTGTTCTTTGATGAGAGATTGAGTTATAATGCCATTAATTGTGCCAAGAGTGACTTGTCATCATACTTGTTGCTGGGATCGGGACACCACTCTGTCGGATCTCACCCACTGATATCCAGATTCATGAAGGTTATGTATAACACTAATTCCCCCTGGCCCAGGTACACGGAGATATGGGATGTTAACATTGTGCTAATGCTGCTTGGCCAGCTACATCCTTGTCTTTGGTCAAGCTCACTTATAAAGTGGTTATGCTCATGGCACTGGTTTTGGCGCAACGGGTCCAGTCGTTACATAAGCTACGGCTGGACAATTGGTTACATCTACCAATAAAATAACATTTTATGTGCATGAGCTAGTCAAGCAGGGCAGACCAGGGATGTCAGGTCTAAGAGTGGAATTTATGGCATACCCTATGGACCTTCGATTGTGTGTGGTCACACATAGGCAACAGTATTTCAACGCCACAAAGAACCTTACAGGCACTGAACTGGCAATGTTTGTTAGTTATAAAAAAACACACAAGAGGGTATCAGTGCAGACCATCTCCAGGTGGTTATGACATGTATTGGCTTGTGCAGGAGTGGACACTGATGTTTTTAAATCTCACTCCACCAGGGCTGCAACAACATCAGCAGCGAGGGTTATGGACGTTCCGCTGGACCACATCCTAGCGACTGCAGGATGGTCGAACGAGCGAACATTCCAAATTTTTTATAATAAACCCATTGCCAGGCCGGGGTTGTTTGCCAACACAATTTTAGGTTCTGTTCTATAGTTTACTCCCGGATATGAGGGGTCACTATTATTTTTTATATATCATTAGTTTTCAAGCATTTCTGGTCAACTGATGCAGTGTGTGGTGTGAACTCGTGTTCGCGGCATAAAATCACAGAGCTTTAAAATCTTCACGTGGTCACTCACGTGACTCCGAAGTAAAATAGGAAGATTAAACGAGAACTTACCAGTTTGAAGTTTGATCTTTATTTTATGAGGAGTTACGATGAGGGATTATGTGCCCTCCGCTCCCAACCCTCATCTCATAAAGGTCATGTGGTAGTTCTAGTTTCTCAAATCTTCCTATAATCAGTTCAACAACTGTTATCTGTGATTTCACATCGCTGCTTTGAAGATTGACGTGCATGCGGGCTGGTGCGCTTCTTCACGTAATCCCTCATCGTAACTCCTCATAAAATAAAGATCAAACTTCAAACTGGTAAGTTCTCATTTAATCTTCCTATTTTATCTCAATATTATTGTGCCAAAACTAGTTATGATATCTTAAACTGGTTATAAATGTGAAATGTTTTACACAACATGCAAACTATGGTTCAGTAATGGAATATGCTATTTTAATTTTCTCTCATATATAGGAAATTATCGAAATTACATTTGTCGACTAAATAGATATTGAACAGTTTGTTATATCTTGTTAGATAGAAGTTACTTGATGCATTCAATTTAATCATATTCTGAAATCACTGCTGCTCCGACCATTAAAAAAGTAAAATTATGGAATATATATAACTACTAATAAATAGCAAAGTTTGGAAGAATACTTACCCTGACTCCCCCCCCCCCCCCCCCGCATTTATTTTGTGGGTGCTACTACGCTGATTCTCTATTGTGTCATTAAATGTTTTTGGAAAGGCTGCTGTAACTTGTGATAAATCAACATGGAGCAAACTTTCTATCTCAGCATACTATGATGAGCTAAGGAGTTTTCTTTAATGTACTCCTTAGGGTGGCATGGTGGCGCAGCGGTAGAGTTGCTGCCAGAGACCTAGGTTTGACCTGACTACGGGTGCTATCTGTACAGAGTTTGTACTTTTTCCCCGTAACCACATGGGTTTTCTCCAGGTGCTCCGGTTCCCTCTGAAGACATACTGGTTTGTAGTTTAATTGGCTTTGGTAAAAATTATAAATTGTCCCTAGTGTGTGGGATAGTGCCATTGTATGGGGTGATTACTGGTCGGTGCGGACTTGTTGGGCCAAAGGGCCTATTTCCGCACTGTATCTCTAAATTCTAAACTAAACTCAAGTTTTGAAACAGGCTCTGAGAAAAATCATTTCTACAAATACAAACTGGATGTAGATAGAACTACTTGTGTGGGTTATTCCCTGAACTCCTGTAATATGACTTCACAAAGATTTACAGGTCAACCTATAAGCAATGTGGATGAGTAGGAAGGAACTGCAGATGCTGGTTTAAATCTAAGATAGACACAAACTGCTGGAGCCACTCAGCAAGACAGGCAGCATCTCTGGAGAGATGGAATGGGTGACATTTCAGGTCAAGACCCTTCTTCAGTCTGGTGATGCTGGCAAGGCTGCTTTTGTCCCCAAAAGCCTATGAAAGAATGACAATGATAAGCTGTCATTGGGGTTAGTGATGAGCGTCTTTTGGTTACAAATCCCACTTTGTTGTTTCCTATTCAGGCTCCTGGTAGTCTGTGCATTGTACGTCCTGATGGTGGTTCACGGCAGTTTAATCGATGATATGTTGGTGCTGACCCAGCCTTGCTTTAAAAAAAGACAGAGAGTGCTGGAATCATCAGGCAGCATCTCTGGTGAACATGAATAGGTGACCTTTCAGGCAGGGACTCTTCTTCACATCTGAAACATCACCAAACCGTTATCAGGAGATGCTGCCTGACTCGCTAAGTTACTCCAGGACTTTATGTCTTTTCTTTGTAAACCAGCATCTACAGTTCCTTGTATCTCCAATTTTGCTTCGGTTTTATGTTTTAAAACTATGGCCAACAGGTCTTTAGTGCTCTTAGCATTAATTTACACACAGCAATATTTTATTCATTGTGTATAGAAAATCTTGAATTATTTTTTGGATTTTGAAGGAATATTTGGAGAGAACATTGAATTGCAGTCCATGTGCACTCCGGTTTGTTTTGATAATACATGAAGCCTTAATGTGAAGCATAAAATAATATGGCGATTCCAAAAGACAGTTTAGGGTTGGATCACGGAACCGTATAACAATCCTAATTGAACCGATGTTTTCAAATAAATCATACTTACTAGGAGTTAACAGTGGCTGAGCAAATGTGCTTAGGCTAACAAGCAAACATTTTTAAAGGTTCTAATGAACATTCGTGGAGTAATAAATCATGCTGTTGCCAGGTTACCAACAACATTACATTTAATTTTAAGCTGTGGCAGTTTGAAATGAACTCAAAAGTGGGTTGGTTGTGATTGCAAATGATTTTATTTCGAAGTCACATGAGTGACTATGTGAAGAGCCCGCCAGCACGCATGCGCATCAATACGTCTAGCGCATGGCGTGCGAGTCGGAGTAGTTAGAAACTGCTCTGGCAGGTAAGTCAATTTTATTCTCCGATAGCGGGCCCGGAGTAGCTATGGAGGCGGCCGGGGTTTGGGCCGCCGTGGAAGCTTCATAAGGAGCTAGAGAAAATTTTGCGCCGCCGTTCGAGCTCCGCACGGGAGCAGGCGGCCGAAATTGGAGACCGCCGTGGGGCTCCATAGGAGCTGGGATGACGGCTGCCGGCATCAGAGCTCCGAACGGGAGAAGGCAGACAGATTTGGAGGCAGCCATGGGGCTCCGTAAGGAGCTAGGATTGCGGCAGGAGGTTTAGCAGTCGGTGAGTTAAAAATAGCCGCAGCCAGGAGCTACCGCTCAGGTAGGCTCAGCTGCCGTAGCGCCGAGCAATTTTAAACATAGTTGCTGCTAGCTGAGGGGCTCAGCTATGCTGCAGCAGCATATAGTGTATGCTTTAAATTTGGGCGGCTATAAATAGATTTGGCATTAATAGCGGTTGCCACACGGTCACGAAGCATGCACAGGCAGTCCGAGGCATACGCATGTGGCAACGCCTGGTTCGGGGTGCAATATTTCTCCCACTCTAAGAGAGCATCAGAGATCAGTATGGATCTGACTCCGAACATGACCCCGAACATGACTATGTGCCTGAATCCCATGCTTTAATGCATGATGTGCTAGAATCGCATAAGATAGAGCTGCCTGCTCTTGCCTCTAAATTTGCTGTTCCCTCGGGGATGGACAAGCCACTATAAGAGGAGTTGGCCAGCGGCATCAGCTATCTAACAGATATGACAAGCATGACAGACAGGGTCTGCAAATGGAACCTCGCTGAAGCTCCAACGAGCAAATCGACCCGGGGTCAGAGATGCTGGTAAGTAATGTCTCGTTATTAACCTCCGTAAACTCCTAAATGGAGCAGTCTGTCAGCCCAGGTTTGGGTTTACTGGCAACATGGGCTGCCTAGTGGTTTTCACTGTCTCTGGGTTAGATCTGGTTGATGTAGAGACATTGGCAGGGTGCCTTGCATAGTAACCTCTGTAAGTTCCATGTAGGAACAGTTTGGTTACCCTGGTTCAGGGTAGACCATCATGGAACTGGCTGGCCATAGGGGTCATAGTGACTAGGAAACCACTGCCTCATCATCTGTGATTGAGGTTATCAGACTGTTCAGTAGAATGAAGCAGTTGAAGTCTTCCTCAACATATGGTTTATTTCTCCTCAGTTAGTAGAGTTGCTGGTTCATTGGAATCATCATTGCCATCCTTTCTGCGATAGGTAGTTACCAGCAGGAAGCTGGTCTGGCATATAATATAATTTTTATCTGACCTGCAGGTTCATGTTGTGAATCAACAATGTATTTATAATAATCCATAGGCTCTCAATACCAGTATTCCTGATTGAGTGGTGGGTCGAAGAGCTTGTGTTGTGCACTCTGGCGACTTAGACATGTGGTTTCAGTCAAAGGACTGCGAGGTAATTCCTGATTCAGCCTTGCATTATACTAATTTCCACTGAGGGAAAACACTGAGTATTCCTGGTGACTCTTAGTCAAGAGTTGACAGGGAACTCGTATTCCCACAGCAAAGGGAGAATGTGGTTTCAGCTCTAGTCATTAGGTTCTGATTATATGTTATCAGCGAAATGTATATGAATAACTAGATAATGCATCTTCCTCGGGTAGAAAAGCCCAAAATGTTCCGTCCTTAGGATCAATAGAGGAACAGGGGTTCCGAGTGCAATCAGTGACAGCTCATCCGAGGATTAGTGGTCTGGCCAAGGACTAGAGTGGTATATTTCTGATACTTCACAAGATTACAGAAATATGGTGCAGGCCGAATCGGGTTAGCATTTGCCTAATCAGATTATGGGTTTACTTACCCAGTTTAAGATGGTTGATTGGGTTTCTGCAATTTAACCGATTCAGAGAATCAATCTTGTAGTTGCATACTCTGCCATATCTATACACATGAGGCACAGATTCTGCTGTTTTGATAACAAAGCTAGTGGTGAAAGCCTATGCTGCCCTACTCAGATTAAAGGGCATTGTGTCATCGAGTTTTAGGTAATGTGCAAAAATTGCAGCTGATAAAACTTATCGGTTATCAGTAGATATCTTTTGCGATTTTACAAATGAGGCAACATGAAATTTAACAGTGCCAATTTCCCTATTCATTCACGCCATGGTAAGGCGGCTGAAGCAACTCTTATTTACTCAGTCACGAGTGACGGCTGGGGCAGCCTGTCTTCTCGGGCACCTAGCTCTGCACGATTGTATGAGAAGCTTGTGAACAACATATGTGAGTTAATTTTAAATGGAAGTAACAGAGGTTTGGGTGGCTTCCAGTTTGAGCCTAGAGAAGCGTTTATGTGATAGCACAATTGACCTTGCTTGTGCAGCTTTGTCATTTTCTGTAGTACCATAAGTGGGACAAAAAATGATTGGTTATTCACCCACTGTTCACTAACGTTATGCAGGGTGTCTTTTATTTGACCACTCTCATAGCCTACACTCATTGTAGTGTGCGATGTATATCAGTAAATTATAATGCAAATATTCTTCTATTTTTCCTAATGGGACCAGTATTTTAAGATGATTATGCTTTCAGCAACTGATCTCAGCATAAAGAACACAGCCTTTACTCAATCTCTGGCTTGGTCTCTACGTCATAACTGACATTAGGATAGCTTGTTATGGGAATTATCTCATAAGCAAATGAGCAGGATTGCGTACATTTGAAGTTGACAGCATACCCACCAGAGCAGAGATCGGGGATGTCATTAGGTATACAAGTGCAATCAGTTTGCTAGTACCTATGAAATGAAAGATAGTTCTTTTGTTATTCAATAGTCTCAAGATATTGCTGATGGCTCATTAGCAGCCAATAGAATGGGTTTCCCCTTTCATCATACAGCATGAGGTTTACATAGTGCGGGTTAATAATTTATAAAATTTGGTTGAATGTGTCTGGGTATTTGCAGATAGAATTCTGCACAGTGTTGCATGAGTTATTGTCTAACTCAACTGTCTATTGGGACTTTTCTAGAGATTTATTTTGTGGGCGTCCTTGAATGATGTAAAACAAAGAGGAAATTAAGGAAATAGGTAACTTAACTCCTTCATCACGTGACTTCGAAATAAAATAGAAAAATTAAACGAGAACTTACTGTTTGAAGTTTGATCTTTATTTCATGAGAAGTTGAAGTGAGGGATTACAAGCCCTCCACTCCCAACCCTACTTCTCATAAAGATCATTCGGTAGTTCTAAGCTCGTTAATCTTCCTATAGCTTAGGTCAGCAACTATTCTGTGGTTTCATACAGCTGCTTTGAAGATTGTCGTGCATGCGGGCTGGCGGGCTCTTCACGTAATCCCTCACTTCAATTGCTCATAAAATAAAGATCAAACTTCAAACGGTAAGTTCTCATTTAATCTTTCTATTTTATTGTAGTTTTAGCAGTGCAGAAGTCCCTGAATAAAATAATAACGTGATGAAGGAGTTAAGTTACCTATTTCCTTAATTTCCTCTTTGTTTTACATCATTCAAGGACGCCCACAAAATAAATCTCTAGAAAAGCATCTGGCACTTTACATGCTAAAATTAGAAAGAGAAATGACCAGAGGAAGAAGACAAAGGCTGTGAAGGATAACTTGCCACTGGGGCTAGCCAGAGAGACCAGGGAACCTGTTCTGGCATTGCACTCACAGGAGTTCTGCTCTGCTCCCACAGAGATTCTGCAACACAATTAAATTACTCCTTTACTGATGATGATTTAGATTATATTCATTGATTTAAGTATTAGTTTATTTCAACCATAATCATCACTACTTAACCTTGTCATGGTATTTATCATGTTATTGCTAATATAGTTAAATAAATTAGTGTCACTAATGCATTTCTGCACTCAGCCCATTTCTTGCAGCCTCAGGCTAGTGAGAATTAAGTTGCAATTTACTCAGCATTGTATTGTAGCCCTGCTGTGCAATGATAAGACTTGTTTAGTTTATTTTGCTCTCTGTATAGCGTAGGTCAGATTGAAGAGTGATAATTTAGTAATCAAAGAGGAACCTTCCTCGGTGTTAAATATTCTAATTACAAGATTAAATTAAAAGGAAGAGGAAATCGTCCATTTGATACTTTTCAACTAATATTATATTATTTATATATTTTTACGCTGAACAAATTAATTTTATCCCTTTCAAACCTCACAACAGCAGCAGGCTGGAAATTAATTCTCAAAAGCAATGTGTGTGTGCTTCAAAATTTTTAGTTTAGTTTAGATATGAAGGGTGGAACTTAATTCTCACCAGCGTGGAAACAGGCCCTTCAGCCCACCAGCTCCACGCCTATCACTGATTACCCATACACTAGTTCTATCCTACACACCATTTATTACAAAAGCCAATTAACCTACAAACCTGCACGTCTTTGGAATGTGGGAGGAAATTGGAGCACCCGGAGAAAACCCACGCAGTCTCAGGGAGAACGTACAAACTTTGTACAGATTGCACCCCTAGCCAGGATCGAACCCGGATCTCTGGTGCTGTGAGGCAGCAACTCTACCTCTCTGCACATGTCTTCTAGGTCATGTAGGTATGGTTCTTTGTTGACACTAATCAAAAGTTCCCAAGTACTGCTAACCTATATTTTGTCTGTGTTTCTTTCTTGGTGAGGACTCAGGAGGTGGAAGCAGTTGCACATTTAGGATGGGTCGTTACCGTGCTGAAGATGAATGTCCGAACCAGTTGCTCGTCAACCACAACATGGCTTAGGTGAAGCTGATTGCTGCACCGAAAGTATAATATTAATATTCCATTCCATTTCATGGTCTACTAACTCACCTTGCACTCGACATCTATCCCACATATGTCAGTGGTTTCAGAGCCAAGAACTTAAAAATATTCTTGCAAAGTGCTGCATTCAACATTTGCATTTTCCATCAAGAATCGCTGCTTGTGGAATTGGGATTAAAACTAGAAACCTGGAGCCAACAGTGGAAAGCACTGCCAAAGGGAAAGTTACTGCTGAAGCAGCCAAAGTTGGTTGTATCAAAACACAGTGATTGTAGCAAAATCCTGCCATGGGGATAATTGGTATCAAACCACCAAAACATCCATTAGTTTGGATGCCAACTTAGGAAAACTTTCAGTTGCTTTTATTTTACTGGAGAGTCCTTGGTTTTGATTCCTAGTTAAAATAAATATCTTGCTATGAGGATCAGCCACTCTCAATTCCATATCAAAAGTTCTTGTTTATTTTAATTTCATGACATTTTTTACAAAATACCACATAGGAGGTGGATCATGTAGAAAGGCTGGAAGGGAAAGCAAGCTCAGCATTTTTTTTCTCCCCCAGCCGGTTGCTGGGCATTCCTGCAAAGGTTTCATGAAATCCGTGGGAAACCACAACAACCACAATATCACTTAGCTGTGTGAATTCCAGCACCTTGGCACATTCAGTCTGAGCTGTGAGACTGTGAAAACTTGTCAGTGGCAGGCTCCAATAAATTAGGAGTCAAATCCTCAGCGGACAAAATCTGACTATGTATGTGAGAATATCTGTTTGTGTTTGGGCTTTTCTGGCAAAGCTTGTGAGGTGACTACTCCTACAATGCACAGCACATGTGTCAGAGGTTAAGGGGAGAAGGCAGGAGAATGGGGTAAGGAGGGAGAGATTGAATGGCAGAGTAGACTTGATGGGCCGAATGGCTTAATTCTGCTCCTATCACATGAGCTTATGAATTGCAAAAGCCATTCAATTGATCTTTTCTATTCACTGACAGATCTGCAAGAAGACCAAATAGTCAGTAGGATCATATGTAGGAATAACAATGGTAGTAAATCCTGCCAGGCTGCCTCCAGTCCACTTGCAAATAATGCTTCCACCATACTTCAGCAAATTTATGGCTGCAGAATGGTATCAGCTACAATCAAGCTCCTAGCAATGAAAAAAATAATATCAGCCTGGGTATCAGCAATTGTCCCCATTCTCTGCCTCACCAACAACATTCACAATTTGTAAGCAAAGTTGCAGACCTATTTCTTCATGGATAATCAGCTCCTTTATCAGAGCATTCTTTCTGCTAGTAATCAAGCAAAAAAGTTAAGACTGCACTCTTCCAAGCAGCATGGACCCAGAGCATCCGTGCAACTAATTATAAAAATGCTGCAAATTCATTCGGATTTGGTTCAGAGCACAGCTTTCAGCGTTTCTTTGTGTCACATTGTTTGAAAATCGTGCCTCTTCTAAAAAAGGTGTCCTTGCTTTTCGTGATAATAGTATAGAAAGGGAGGAAGCCTGTGTGGGTGCTTCACATGGCATTTTTGTAAGGGCACTGCAAACCCTGCTTTTAGCTTCTGTCTGGCATTTTATACTCTAGTGATAATATTAAAAGGTGAGTGTACTTGCCTTTGCACTCCTGATTCCATGAAACTTGTATCTTATTTGCCACAAATGAGAATTCTCCATTAAGAGTGGGCGGCAGCCCTTGGGAGAATTTTTGCTTTGCCATTAATTCTGCCCTATCATCATGCTTTCAACTCTAGCCAAGGGCTTGAAACCAAGAATTATCTATGATTGGAGTTTGTCTAATTATTTTTAGCAATGCCATCTTTCTGCTTACACTCGGGGCACAGAAAACTGTGGAAAAGTAGGACCGAAGAGGTGAACAGATCCTGGCAGTGAACGAGAATGGATATAATAGAAATAGCAATATTAAACATTGTTAACTTCCTGTCTGTTTATAGTAGCAATCGATACCGATAGATTGAAAACCATCCAGACAAAGGATCTGATTAGCTGTCATTATAATAGCTCTTTCTTCAGTCTCCTTTCCATACCTACTGTCTGTCAAGAGTCAAGAGAGTCAAGAGTATTTAATTGTCACATAAACCAAAACAGAACAATGAAATTCTTGCTTACAACAGCATAACAGGTCTGCAAATGAAGTATTCATAGATAGCACAATAAATAAAAGAAAGTTCAATACATATTCATAAAACACTTCAGAAGAAAAATAAGTTCCCTCACAACTTTAAGCAGTAAAACTATAATTTGAATAAGAATCTTGTTTAATAAATATGTATATAATTAAAATGGAAATTTTGAAACTAAAGATTAAGATTTATTCAATAAGGGACATCAAGAACACAAACCCTTGAAGCAACTCTCCAAAGTGTTAAATTCCAACTTATTAGCCACTTATTAGAAAGGCTCTCTTGACATGCTGTGTACCAATGTTATACAGTACAAATCTCACAAAGAAACTACTCTTTTTGGTCCCGCAAGAGTAGGGGAAAAAAGTGCTGCCTGTGACATTTCAGCTCCAGTGGTTACTCACAGCCTCACTTGGTTACCTGCCAACATTCTCTCAAGCCATAAACAAACTACTTGATGTATGAACATCCTCTTGGTTTGGAAGGTAAACTACTCAATCAGTTTCACAAGGATGTTATTTAAAGACAGCTGGAACCAAGAACTATGTGTCTTAATTTAGAAAATCAAAACTTGGCAACGGGCAAAAACCTCTCGGAGTTTAAGAACTACTGATATGTGTGGAAAGATGTGAGGTTATGCTTGGCTTGTAGTGAATGGCGACTTTGTAGCATTTAACGCATGGTAAATAGTGCTTTGCTAAAATTCAGTTCAGTCTCTTGGACCAGCAATATTATCCTTATATTAGAAATGTGCATTTTTAAGATTGTTTTAACACAACAGGGCATAAATCGAAATTAGTTTCCAATAAAATATTCTAATTGTTTATTTGGTTCTTGGTTCATTTGATTTTTTTTCTCCATTTTACACGATCGGCAAGCTCTGTCTTACGGTTTCAGCTCTCTGTACCAAAAATGTCCTTTGTAGCATAAAGCATTGCTATTGTTGTGAGTGAAATTCCTCTTGTCAGGCATGAGAGAAAACTTGGATGTGTCTTTATAGTTAATAACCCATTAATAAAATCAGATTCCAAAGTAATATATTTCAATGTCAAGCACTGGTACAATTTTGACATTAGTTTTGTGAGAAAATAAGATATTATCTTAAATATTTGTTGAAGGATGAATTTCACCCCGCCCACAAGTGTAAGGGAAATAATTTAATAAGTAGACATGCAATATGATGTCTACTCCTGTGTCTCAGATCCAACCAGAAAATAATTGTGAAGATATAATGAAAATCAGTGATTATGCCCCATCTTCCGTCTTAATAATTATATGCTGGGAGAACACATGCAGTAATGATTACTTCAAGTGAAATGTGAAGTATGTAAATTAAAATTGCAATTAATTTACCATAAGGGCCAGGATATCTTTGAACCTTGAGAAATATTATATGTAGAAGATCTCCATCTATTTCTAACACATGAAATGAAGTGTGACAATTTAGAAAAGCACATAGAATAATGATATATAAATTCATATCTATGCAGAGTTGGATCACACACTGGTTTTGCCCACTGCTTGGGCAATGCACAGTCAGTGCTGTTGTTCAATGTTAGGAGTCAAACGTTCAGCTGATATCACCCACAATGTACAACAAGGGATCATTTCACCTGCTTCAGATAGAAATTGCACACCAGAAGATTAAGAGACATATTTAAGGGTCCGTGCTATTAGAAACATAGAAACATAGAAAGTAGGTGCGAGAGTAGACCACCAGGCCCATCGAGCCCGCACCGCCATTCGCTCATGGCTGAACACTAAACAGACACCCTTACCCACAAACAGTAGACACAAGACACAGAACACAAGACACTACCCTCCCCTTTATATCGCTATCACCCCTCTCCACCCCAAGAACCGCGTGATCTCCTGGGGGAGGCAAAAAACCGGATAAAAACCCAGGTCCAATTCGGGAAAAAAATCCGGGAAATTCCTCTCCGACCCCAATCCAGGCGATCGACACTTGTCCAGGAGATCACTCAGGTCTTACTATACTAACCATACCTAGGTCCATATCCCTGCCCTCTCCCCGTAGCCCCTTATCCCCTTGGCAGCTAAAAAAACATCTATTTTAGACTTAAATATATTTAATGTTTCTGCTTCCACTGCTCCCTGGGGCAGTGAATTCCATAAATTAACCACCCTCTGGGTGAAGAAGTTCTTCCTCATCTCAGTTTTAAAAGAGCCCCCTCTTATTCTACAACTATGTCCCCTAGTTCTAGTTTCCCCGATCATTGGGAACATCCTCGGTGCATCCACCCGATCAAGGCCCCTCACGATCTTATATGTTTCAATGAGATCGCCTCTCATTCTTCTAAACTCCAAAGAGTAGAGTTCCAGCCTACTTAACCTTTCCTCATATGTCAATCCCCTCATTGCAGGAATTAATCTTGTAAACCTTCGCTGCACTGCCTCCAGGGCCAGTACATCCTTTCTTAAGTATGGACCCCAGAACTGTACACAGTATTCCAAATGTGGTCTCACTAATACTGTGTACAGCTGCAGCAAGACCTCCGTGTTTTTATACTCAATCCCCCTAGCAATAAAGGCCAAAACTCCATTGGCCTTCCTGATTGCTTGCTGCACCTGCATACTAACTTTTAGTGATTCATGTACTACTACCCCTAGATCCCTTTGCGTTGCATTACAACGCAGCTCCACCTCATTTAGAAAATAACTTGCCCTATCATTTTTTTTCCCAAAGTGAATGACTTCACATTTATTAGTATTAAATTTCATCTGCCAAGTTGTTGCCCACTCACCTAGCTTATCTATATCCTTTTGCAGACTCTTCCTATCCTCCTCATCCCCTACTTTTCCTCCCATTTTTGTATCGTCCGCAAATTTTGATATATTACACTTGGTTCCCTCCTCCAAATCATTTATATAAATTGTGAACAACTGGGGTCCCAGCACCGACCCTTGCGGAACCCCGCTAGTTACCGGTTGCCATCCCGAGTATGAACCATTTATCCCCACTCTCTGCTTCCTATTTGTTAGCCAATCCTCTACCCATGCTAATATATTACCCCCAATCCCATAATTTTTTATTTTTAGCAATAGTCTCTTATGTGGCACCTTGTCAAAAGCCTTTTGGAAGTCCAAGTATACCACATCCACCGGTTCCCCTTTATCCACCCGGGTTGTTACTTCCTCAAAGAATTCGAGCAGATTCGTTAAACAGGACTTCCCCTTCACAAAACCATGCTGGTTCTGTCCGATGAAGTCATGTTTATCCAAGTGCCCCGTTAGTGTTTCTTTAATAATTGTCTCTAACATTTTACCCACCACCGATGTTAGACTAACCGGTCTATAGTTACCCGCCTTCTGTTTACTTCCTTTTTTAAATATAGGTGTTACATTGGCCATTTTCCAATCCACTGGGACCGTTCCTGCCTCCAGGGAGTTTTGGAAAATTATCACCAATGCATCCACAATCCCCACCGCTATCTCCCTCAAGACCCTTGGATGTAATCCATCAGGCCCAGGGGATTTATCCTCCTTCAGTCTCATTAATTTCCCTAATACCACCTCCTTGGTGATCTTAATAGTATTTAGCTCCTCCATTCCTACCACCCCCTGTTTATCCAGCGTTGGAATATTTTTTGTGTCTTCTATGGTGAAGACTGATACAAAATACTCGTTTAATGCCTTTGCCATTTCCATGTTCCCCACCAACAACTCTCCAGTCTCACCCTCCAATGGACCAACGTTCACCTTAGCCACCCTTTTTCTTTTTATATAGCTATAAAAACTCTTACTATTAGTTTTTATGTTGTTCGCTAAATTCCTTTCATAGTCTATTTTCCCCGTCTTAATTAATCTCTTAGTTATTTTTTGCTGACCTTTAAATGCTTCCCAATCCTCTACCCTCCCACTATCTCTAGCTACCTTATATGCCCTTGCCTTCAGCCGAATACTATCCTTTATAGTTTTACTGAGCCATGGCTGACTGTTCTTTCCCTTACCCCTTTTTTTCTTCATAGGAATAAATTTTTCTTGAAGGTTATACAGTAGATCCTTAAACGTACACCACTGCTCATGTACCGTCTTATTCTTGAGTCTGCTATCCCAGTCAACTTTGATCAGCTCAGTCCTCATACCTTCATAATCCCCCTTATTTAGACTAAGTACCCTAGCCTGAGTTTCAACCTGCTCCCCTTCTATTTGAATATGGAATTCGACCATATTGTGGTCACTTGTTCCCAACGAGTCCCTAACTATGACATTTTTAATTAATCCTGCTTCATTACACAGGACCAGATCCAAGATTGCCTCCCCCCTTGTCGGTTCTGTGACATACTGTTCTAGGAACCCGTCTCTAATACATTCTATAAACTCTTCCTCTAGTCTACCCTGCCCAGTTTGGTTTGCCCAATTAATATGAAAATTGAAGTCCCCCATGATTACAGCAGTTCCCTTTTTACATGCGTCAACTATTTGCAGATTTATGTTCTGACTAACAGCGTCACAGCTATTTGGAGGTCTATAAATTACACCCACTAGTGTTTTTTTCCCCTTGTTATTCTCTATCTGTACCCAAGCTGTTTCACTATCCTGATCCTTCAACGCAATATCCTTCCTCTCTATTGCCGTTATTCCCTCCCTTATTAAAAGGGCCACCCCTCCTCCCTTTCTTTCCTGTCTATCTTTTCTAATTGTCGAGTACCCCTCTATATTTAACTCCCAATCCTGATCCCCTTGCAGCCATGTCTCCGTAATGGCCACGATATCATAACTATATGTACTTAATTGCACCATTAATTCATTTATCTTATTTCGAATACTCCGTGCATTTAGATACAGCACTTTCAGATGATTTTTACTACCCTTCCTTTCTGTTTTTGCCCCTTTTACATCTAGAGCTTTATCTTCACACATTCTGGATCCTCCTGTCACATTTTGATTTTCCGTTTCCCCACTGATACCCTGCTCTATTTCCTCTACCCCTGCCGTTATTACCCCCCTTGATACCTCCCCCCCGCTACTTAGTTTAAAGACCTCTCTACTGCCCTAGTTATATGATTTGCCAGGACCCCAGTCCCAGCACCGTTCAGGTGAAGTCCGTCCTTACAGAACAGATCCCCCCTGTCCCAGTACTGGTGCCAGTGGCCCAAGAAACCAAACCCATTTTTCCCACACCAGTCTTTGAGCCACGCATTCAGCTTTTTAATTTTTCGTACCCTCGCCGATTTGGCCCGTGGCTCAGGTAGCAATCCGGAGATCAGTACCCTCGAGGTTCTGCTTTTTAATTTATTCCCTAACTGCTCAAACTCGTTCAGCAGATCCTCCTTCCTCGTCCTTCCTATGTCATTGGTCCCCACATGGACCACGACCACTGGATCCTCCCCCTCACTCTGCAAATTTCTCTCCAGCATCGCAGAGATATCCTTAACCCTAGCACCGGGTAGGCAACACAGCCTTCGGGACATGTTCTGCTGGCCGCAGAGAACCTTATCTACCCCCCGAATAATACTATCCCCTATCACAACGGCATTTCTTCTAACTCCCCCCTCTTGAATGGCCCCCTGATCCACGGTGCTGCAGCCAGGTTGCTCATCCCTCCCACAGCCCCTGATCCCGTCCTCACATTGAGTAAGAGCCTCGGTCATGCTCGTCAGGGACAAGGGCTGTGGCTCCTGCCGCATCTCCTCCTGGTTCCCCCTACCTGCCTCGCTTATGGCCACACCTTCCTTTCCCTGCTCACTAACTACTGAATTAGTTAAACTGGTCGGTGTGACCATCCCCTGGCACAAAACATCCAGGTAATACTCCCCCTCCCTGATGCACCGCAGCGTATGAAGTTGGGTCTCCAGCTCATCAATGCGGAGCTCGAGTTCCGCTAGCCTCAAACACTTACTGCAGCTGTAGGGATCATCTACATCAATGGTGTCGACAATTTCCCACATCTCACAGTATTGGCACATCTCCTGGCCGCCCATCTTATATAAGTAATTAACTGGTCCTATTAAGAACCCCCTACCCGGATTACTGTATTAAAACACCCCTTATTTATATAATCCTACCTCCTATAAATGGGAAAGTACTTACCCCAGCCGTAAATTACCTACTGGTTTGGCTGTCTAGTGGTAATTCCGTCCGCTCTTTCTGTCTGGTCCACTGCTCCCTTGCAGTGCGTGGCCTACCTCTTAGCCCCTGTTAGCCTCTCGAGCCGCGGCTCCGTCCTTCCTCCCTCGGCGACAACCCTGGGCCGCACCTGTGGCTCCTGTGGCACCGCGGTCGTGACGTCCCTTCCGTTCCAACTGCCACTGATTACTCGCTGCACTCTGATTACCTCGCTACACTCTGATTACCTCGCTGCACTCTGATTGCTGCCTAACAGCGCCTGATTACCTCGCTGCACTCCCAATATGATAACGGACCCTTCTGTGCTAGTCACCATTAAATAAAATTATGGGCATTCATGGTGAATGTCTCAAGTTTAGTTTGGATTACATAGAACATGAAAATGGGCCCTTCAACCCATCGAGTCTACACTGACCATCGATCACTTGTTGACACTAGCTCTAAGTTATTCCACTTTCTCCTCCACCCCGTACACACTAGTAACAATCTACAGAGGTGAATTAACCAACATTTAATCACACATCTTAGGGATGTGGGAAGAAACCAGTGCACCTAGAGAAAATGACGTGGTCACAGGAAGAACATGCAAACTACAAACAGACAGCACCCAAGGTCAGGATAGAACCTGGGTCTCTGAAGCTGTGAAGCAGCAGCTCCACCAGCTGCACCACTTTGCCGCCACTGTGTGTAAGATAAGATTTAGAAAGATTCCATCTTCAAATTGCTTCAGCTTTCCTGCGGAGTATTGAGTTCATTTTTCTAGACATGGGGTGTGTGGGTAACTTGGTGAACAAAATAATCTCAGATCCCAGTAGGAAGCAGCTACTGATATGGAGGTTCAGATAGTTCTGGAGGACTTCAGTGAAAGAAAAGGAAGAAAAACCACTTTAGAAATCTCAGTGTCAAGACAGGTGAAGAATAATGACATTGAAGTGTATCTACACTTGCATATAAACATCTTACTGTTGGCCTGCAGATAAGAGATGTGCCAGTATTGAGGTCTTGGTTTCCCCCAGTCACTGCGAGACTCTGATTACACCTAGTCAGCCGTTGATCAGGTGGTGTTAATCACTTGCCCAAAACCAGACGGCACGGTGGCGCAGTGGCAGAGTTGCTGCCTTAGCGTCTGAGACCCGGATTCGATCCTGACTAAGGGTACGTGTCTGTACGGAGTTTGTACGTTCTCCCCGTGACCTGCGTGGGTTTTCTCTGGGGTCTCCGGTTTCCTCACACACTACAAAGTCGTTCAGGTTTGTAGGTTAATTTACTTGATATAATTGTAAATTGTCCCCAGTATGTGTAAGATAGTGTTAATGTGTGGGGATCGCTAGTCGGCACGGACTTGGTGGGCCAAAGGGCCTGCATCTCTAAACTAAATTAAACTATACTAAACCAGACCCCCAGATTCTGTTCCATTCTCTGCCGTGGCAGGTAGACAGAGGAAATTATTCAAGGATGGACCCAAAGCTCTCTTAAAAGAAAGCAACATTCTTTAGGTAGAAACAAAATGCTGGAGTAACTCTGCAGGACAGGCAGCATCTCTGGAGAGAAGGAATGGGTGATGTTTCGGGTCGAGATCCTTCTTCAGACACAACATTCTCATTGACTGCATGGAATCTCTGGCCTACAACAACTCGACTTGGAGAAGTAACCTTCGTGACAGTAATTAAAAACCTCGGGCCATGCATGAGAAGTATAATCAGGAGAATTGTATTATCTTAAAAACTAATACACTCCCCAGCCAAACAGATGCCTCCTGTCCCATCTGTGGAAGAGACTGACAATGCCCACATTGGCCTCATTGCACAGTTCAAAACCCAGAGTGGAAATGTTATTGCCAATCACAAGGAACTGCCCAGGAAGAAGAAGATAAATACATGTGCTCTCCACTATTGTAACATTTTACCGAGGTAGAATGATACAGTAAATAAGATAACTGGTTGCAATGATAAATGAGTTAACTAGTTGAATTAAATTGAATACTTTATTGTCACATGTGACAAGTCACGGTGAATTTTTTTGCTTGCATACAAAGGTACACAAATAGTCGCCCATAAAGGGCGCCCACAAAGTTACAAAGTACCCCCGCGCTACGTTCCTCTTTGTTCTCCCCTCCTCCCCCTCCCTCAGGGCGCCCCCCCCCCCCCCCCCACGGGTCCTCTATTGTCCATTGTTTTTCCCCCTCCCACACGGCGGTCCCCCCACACTGGACCCTCCATTGCAATAGTAAATATTGTTAACATTACTGGTTTAACTGCAGAGATTAAAAAATGGACATTAATCCAGTTTATCTATTATCCTCAGTATCTAAAGGACACTTATCTCTCTAGTCAAATGGGAGGGTTTGCACAAGACAGTGTCACTGATAACCAGCTAAAATGTATGTAAATGAGGAGCAATGAAATGCTTATATAATGGCTATTAATAAATTAATTTGTCCATAGACAATAGACATTAGGCAATAGACAATAGGTGCAGGAGTGGGCCATTCGGCCCTTCGAGCCAGCACCGCCATTCACTGTGATCATGGCTGATCATCCACATTCAGTACACCATCCCTGCCTTCTCACCATATCCCCTGACCGCTATCTTAAAGAGCTCTATCTAACTCTCTTGAAAGCATCCAGAGAATCGGCCTCCACTGCCCTCTGATGCAGAGAATTCCACGGATTCACAACTGTGGGTGAAAATGTTTTTCCTCAGCTCCGTTCTAAATGGCCTACCCCTTATTCTTAAACTGTGGCCCCTGGTTCTGGACTCCCCGAACATCAGGACCATGTTTCCTGCCTCTCGCGTGTCCAATCCCTTAATAATCTTATATGTTTAAAAGAGATCCCCTCTCTTCTTTCTAAATTCCAGAGTATACAAGCCCAGCCGCTCCATTTTATCAACATATGACAATCCCACCTTCCGGGGAATTAACCTTGTGAACCTACGCTGCACACCCTCAATAACAAGAATGTTCTTCCTAAAATTTGGAGAACAAAACTGCACACAATACTCCAGGTGTGGTCTCACTAGGACCCTGTACAACTGCAGAAGGACCTCTTTGCCCCTATACTAAATTTCTCTTGTTACGAAAGCAAACATGCCATTAGCTTTCATCACTGCCTGCTGTACCTGCATGTTTAATTTCATTGACTAGTGAACAAGGACCCGCAGATATCTTTGTACTTCAACTTTTCCGAACTTGACACCATTCAGATACCTTCTACTGAACCTTCTGAATTTGTAGTCGGCAATGCAGTACTCTGCATATCGCCAACTTGGATGTGTTGTGCATATTAACGTGCTGTTAGTGTCCCCTTAAAACTGTCTAGTGAAGGTGATTTGACTATATTGTTGTCTAGTTTATTCCATTCCCTTGAGGTTCTTACAAAGAATGAGTTCTTATAAATATCTGTCCTAGCGAATGGGGTTTCTATTTGCATATCATTTCTCTTTCTTTTTTACCTTTCTGTTGAGTATATTATGTATCTATCTGCAGTTATGCCCACGATCCCCTTTTGAATCTTGTACAACATGGCGAGTCTGTTCCTTGCCCTTCTTGTTTCCAGCAGTTTCCACTCCAGGTCGGACAGCATCTGGGTGACACTGCTACCTCAATTGTAGTTCCCGATGCAAAAGCGTGCTGCTATCTTCTGTACCCCTTCTAGTTTGTTGATACGACCAGTTGTGTATGGGTTCCAGGCGCATGAAGCGTATTCCAGTAAGGGTCTAACCAATGTTGTATATGCTGTGGTTTTCACTTCCTTTGGGTAGAACCAGAGGTTTTGTCTAAGGAATCCTAGTGACCGTGTTGTCCATGTGTTCCCCCCACGAAAGCTTGCTTTCAAGATGAACTCCAAGGTATGGTTGTGAACTTGTACGATGAAGTATTTGTCCACAGAAGACGTTAGCCTCGATTAGGTGGTTTCTTCTTGTTTGAAATTATCATAATTGAGCATTTGGTTGGGTTGAAGCTCATCTTCCATGTGTTTTGCCATAATTCCAAGGACTTAAGGTCTTCTTGTAAGGAGTTCATATCCTCTACATCAGTGACAGGTGTATATACAAGACAATCATCTGCGAAGAGTCTTGTTTTACAATTTATGTGTTCAGGTAGATCATTAATGTACGTCAGGAACAACAGTGGTCTGAAGACGGTGCCTTGTGGTACTCCTGACACTACTTGTTCTGTTCAAGAAATGTTTCCTTCACAGGCCACCCTCTGCGTCCAGTTTGTGAGGAAGTCCCTAATCCAATTATGTAGACTATTTCTGATGCCATAGTAATCCAGTTTTCCTAGGAGCCTTTCATGAGGAACTTTATCGAACACTTTCGAAAAGTCCAGGATTGCCATATGTATAGATTTCCCCTTATCTAATGCCCTTGTGATGTCATCAATAGTGACAATAAGTTTTGTTTTCGTTGAACGTTTTGCTCTGAAGCCATGTTGTGAGTCCACCAGTATCCCATTCTTTTCGAAATGGTCCATGATGTGAGAGTGTATGATGTGTTCCAAGATCTTACATGTAACACTGGTCAGTGAAACTGGTCTGTAATTCTCAGGCGCAGCCTTATTGCCCTTCTTAAATATTGCACAGATGTTTGCTTCCTTCCACTGTCATGGTGGTGGCCCACAATCAATTGAGGACTGGAATAAATCTGTGAGAATGGGTGCTAGTTTCGATGCGGACATCTTTAGAAACCATGGTGGCAACTGATCTGGGCCCGCTGCTTTGTTTGGCATTAGGTTCTGTGGTTGTGTTAGTACTCCTGCCTCATGGATCACTAGTTCAGGGATATCCTGTGTGTTACTGGTTCCCATTGATGGAATGTATGACTTGTTTTCCCTTGTAAATACACTGGTGAATTGAGCATTAAGTGCTTCGGCCTTCCCTTTCCCGTCACATAAAACTGTGTTGTTCACCATGAGGTCTGCAACTCCCTTCTCTCCATTACCCAAATGTTTCATATTAGACCGAAATGGCTTGACGTTTTCTTTCATTGCTGTGGTAAAGTTGTTTGACACAAAGTCTTGTTCAGCTTTATTCAGAGCTTTCCTTAATTCCTTCTGGCAATTTACTAAGGAAACACAATCTTCTTTGTCTTGTGTCTTCTTTGCTTTATTCTATGCCCCCTGTTTCTTACGTCTGAGTCTGTGGTGATGTGTGGTGAACCAGGGTAGGGTATTTGGTTTGGCTGCTGTTTTTTTTGGAATATGTCTCTCCATGATCTGCTTTATTTCGGTTTCAAAAGTGTCCCCCTTCCCCTGAATAGAAGCATTCCCCATTGAGAGATAATGGTCCCGTAAAGCATCCAGGTCTGCATTGATCAGTTCCTCATTTGCTTTCCGCCGTATGTAATATTTCCTTCTAGGTTGTCGTTTCCACTTGGCTGTCAGATCCAGGTGAACAATAACTATATCATGGTCGCTTCCACCTGCTTCCACCTTAGTTCCCTGAAAAAGACTGGTGTTATTTGTGAATACCAAGTCTAAAATGTTACCTCTTCTTTTTGGTTTATTAACCTGTTGGTACAGGGAGACAAATAATACTCTGTCTTTCTGTTTTTGCCACCAAAGTGGATAACCTCACATTGATCCACATTAAACTGCATGTGCCATGCATTTGCCCACTCACCCAACTTGTCCAAATCAGCCTGCATCCTCATAGCATCCTCCTCACAGTTCCCACAGCCACCCAGCTTTGTGTCATCTGCAAATTTGCTAATGTTACTTTGAATCCCTTCATCTAAATCATTGATGCATATTGTAAATAGCTGCGGTCCCAGCACTGAGCCTGTACACTCTGGAGTTTAGAAGGATGAGAGGGGTCTCATTGAAACATATAAGATTCTTAATGGTTTGGTCACGCTAGAGGCAGGAAACATGTTCCCAATGTTGGGGGAGTCCAGAACCAGGGGCCACAGTTTAAGAATAAGGAGTAAGCCATTTAGAACGGAGACGAGGAAACACTTTTTCTCACAGAGAGTGGTGAGTCTGTGGAATTCTCTGCCTCAGAGGGCGGTGGAGGCAGGTTCTCTGGATGCTTTCAAGAGAGAGCTAGATAGGGCTCTTAAAAATAGTGGAGTCAGGGGATATGGGGAGAAGGTAGGAATGGGGTACTGATTGGGGATGATCAGCCATGATCACATTGAATGGCGGTGCTGGCTCGAAGGGACGAATGGGCTACTCCTGCACCTATTGTCTATTGTCAAACCAGACATACACATTATAAATATTGTTGCAAAGCTTTACGTTGCTAGATGTTGATTGGGTTAAGTGTTGAGCCTTGTTTGGGTTTCTTGAATATCTGGGCAAATGTTGCTAAGTTTGCTTCCTTCCAGAAGCTCCATTTGAAAACAATGTATTGGTTACTGTATTATTGGGTTAGGAAAATGTCTATCATGTACTGTGTTAATCGCTATCTGTTATTGGACTGTAAGGGAACCGTCCCCATATTGTTCGGCCCCTCAATGTTCGGGCACCTATAAAAGGTAGCTCCCACGAGGTCCTGTGTTGATCTTCTGGAAGAACGCTTGGGACTGTGTGACCTTTTGGAGTGTCTCTGCTTGCATGAGGTTAGGGCTTGGCCAAGCAGATACAAGGATCGAACCCGCGGTGGTTATGTATAGTAGTGGGGAACTGTTATTGTGTTTTTCCAAAATAAAGTTTAGATGCGCAAGTGCTTGACTCAGTATCTTATTGAATGTAACTGGACTGGGGGAGGCTTAGAATGAGCTATTTACATTGGGGGCTCGTCCGGGATCTCAATGGACCCCCAAACACAAGTTTGCGATTAAGGGTGTTGAGCTGTTTCGATCGCGAGTGCAGAAATCGGCACCACTGTGTGGTTTTCGCATTGATTTTCGGCACTTCACTTGTCGGAGCAGATCGATCATTCACGGGCTTGGGAAAGGGTCCCAACGAGATCGTAGAACAGAGTCTAGCAAGCACGGCGGTGGATTGCACTCCTTTGGGTTAGGGGCCCATAAAACCACGGTGGGGTTAGAGGCCCAAAACTTGGTCGTAGTTGGCAGACTGCAGCTGCTTAACGAGGGCCAAATGCGCATCCTGTCCCAGATTTGGTATCCATTTGGTGGGGTATTGAAATACAAGTCTGGTTTACGTGCTAAGCGGTGAAGCATTTGACCTGTCATTGCTGGGAGCACTAATCGGAAAGGTGCGTTCCAAAAATCGGCAT